>LOEQ01003759.1:24347-42620 GCA_001685075.1 Bramus lutescens
ACTGCCCTCGGCTCGCGCTCTGGCTTCTGGCTCCACTTCCGGCGACTGGGCTCGTTTTCCTGACTGTTGGTGTTTTGTAAGTTTTACCCTTAAACTAAATACCCCTTTGAATCCCAACTGGTGTGGGATTGTTTATGACTTACGCCTTCAGTTTCCTATTGAAAAACTACACATCCCAGCATCCTTTGTGGACTATGGAAGTTTCCACCCCTGTAAGGGGACACATCCCATCTTCCTCAAAGACATTTTGGCCATCAGCCCAAATGGGTGGCAGAAGTGCCCCCTTGCTATGAATAAACATGGTCATGCCTAAGGTCAGACCAAGCCTCTCTGTCCATCTTCTGTCTTCTCTACAGCTGCCCTTAAATAATCTAACAAAAATGGGGGATGGGCTAACCTATTCATTCGGAAAATAGAACCGGGGTGAACGAAAGGGAAGGTACCATGTAACGCAACAGTAAGTACATCAGTCTCCAGGACCCCTTCTTCCCTACCTGCTCCATGCTGTGTCTCCTGTGAAGTCAGGGATTACAGACTTTCCATAGTCTTTTTAATGTTGCCCTTTCAGAATAACATGGTGATCTCCTTGCCAAAGGAGTGCCTACCCTTCTTTGCCTGGAACTTCTGAACAGGCACCGGGGCCAGCCTCTGTGATCTGAAGATATTGTAGGGAGGCGTTGGCTTGCCTTTTTCCATACATCCTTAACACGGAATTTCATCTGCATGGATGCTATTTATTAGAGGTTTAGAATAATGATATTTAAAGTATTCCCTGGTCAACCACAATGCGACTTTAGAATTGTTCTCAAACAGGACATAGATATCTCCTTATGTGTTGCATCAAAGCCATTTCTCCTGGTTCTCAACAGCTATATGCATGTCACAGTGGGTGCTCTTTCTCTCCAATTTGTTAGAGCAGGTAAAAATTCATAGACCTCGTGCAAATGATAAGGAGGGGCTCCCGGGGATCAGAGAGCCAGTCCCATCCTACCCACAGGATAACAGCCGAAAGGCTTACGNCCCACCCCCACCCGCCCAGTATCTAGTTTTACAAAGCAGAAACATCTGAGTGCTTCCCTTTTCAGAATGATCAACCCCTATCACTTTACAGCATCCTACTATAACAAAGAACCTGCGGGCACATTTGAGGACAGTGTGGTTGGAAAGCCCCGGCCCAGGTCGTGTGTTTGAGAGATTAAGCAGTAATTCTCTGCCACCACAAAGCTTTGTAATACTAGAAGGCCTGTGTACCTGATGCTGCTGCTATAATGAAGGGGCAGCATTGTCTGTTCTGGACAAGAGAAACAAAGATGAAATCATTTGCCTACCGTTTTATAGCTCCTAAGAGAAAAGCTGATACCTAAATCTAACAAGTAAAACCAGAAAATGAGGTGAATATGGTCACCTGCTGCTAGAAGTCCTTGATGGCTGGGATAGAGACCTGCTTAAATATGCCCGTGTGGCATCTATAGAATTATTGCCAGCCTCAGTTGGAGAACAATGTTGTGAAAGAGATTTTGGAGTTTGATACCCTTCCTGAACAAGACTCCTTTACCAATGGCTCTGAATCCTGTTCAAATCCATAGTGTGATACAAAATGAAAACTGTGCATTGTGGCACCATGGAAGGCAAGCAGAGAGCTGAGGTTTCTGACTTTTACTGTAAGCAGTCTGCTCTCCTTTCAATTCCATGGTGTGTGTTACAAGTAAAGGCACTACTGTACTGTATTTGCAGATCCTCTGGTATTTTGAATCAGTGATGCTTCCCAGGATCTGGTTGGTACCTAAGCATCCAAAGGTCCCTCATCACATATGGGAAAACCACATTGTATGGAAGAAAGGCAGTAAGAAGTGTCACCTGAAGATGATATGCAGAAAGAAAGATCTTGCAAGGACTGCCGAGCCCACTGGACTTTGCAGACATTCCATTTGGGGAAGCAGAGAAAGGGAGCGACTTTTCACTTTCTCCTTGAACACAGCTGACTTTTCACTTTCTCCTTGAATTTTTTGGCTTTTCTGAGTGGTTAATTTTAGACTGCTAACTTTCATACCCTCTTACTGATTAGTCTTAATTAAACTTACTCCCGAGCTACTGTGAAATGTCAAAAACTTGCATCCCCAGAACACTGTTCCAGAAGGCTTGGATCTATAGGCGCTTGACAAGATTAGGCGCCACATCTACCCTGTGGGTTGTCACCTTTCTATATCAAAACCCACCAAATCGACCCCGGCAGGCATCCCAGCAAATTCTGTGCAATTTGGGGGAGGTAACTAGAATAATTGAGGCAAGCTATGGTGGGACATGGCTTATTTACATACATTAAAATGACCAGTTGGCTCCAATTCCCGCTTCCCCAAGAAACAATTGATTTTTATGGTGTGGTCTCCCTGTTGACACCGTCTCCCCTCCTATAACACGAAGTGAGTGTCCAGACAGGAGCCAATCAGTACATATCGTTCTTCTAACACAATGGTTGCTTCAAAAATGGGTATGGCACCTTAACTTGACTCGAGGAGAATGAAGTTGGAAAAAAAATCCGTCCTCCTTCTCTTTGATAATACAATATGCAGATATGAGTATTGAGACAAATGAAGTCGTTTTGTGTTAGTAGGGGATACTGGCTCTGTAGAAGTAACAAAGGAATGAGATTATTGTTGAGAAACTGAGCTGGGGCCCTAATCAAACCCTGCTGATTTAGTACTAGTCTTTTGATTCGTAGGGCTCACAAGTATAAATCAGCAGCCACATACACAGACTCCCAACATAAATGTAAGAGAGAAAATGATGCAGGATAAAGAAGAAGGCCAGTTGGTTTCAGGACCTTTCCTGTTGTTGAGCACACAGGGAGGACAGTGGGCCCAAGCCCAGCTCCCAGGTCTGAAGCTTGCTCTGTCTTTTCTCATTCTGCATCGCCTCCCTCCAAGCGGCACTGGGCCTCCCTCGTAGCCTGCCCATAGCTTTCTCATTTGGCCACTCTTCCTCATGGAGTGCTTTCAGTACCCACCACTGTCTCTATTCAAAGAGCTTTGTGTCAGGCTGAGTCTAGCCTTCAAGGTGGTTTGCGTCCTAGTGTTTTCTAAAGGGAAGAGCCACAGATGATGACGGATCCAGCTGCCCATCGTGCATTGCCATTATTAGCAATTTTGAACAAATTCAGATGATGTCATCCTTTTGAGATACTAAGTAAATCTGGACAAAGTTCAACATGAGCTCGGTGCTCTTGTATATAGATAGCTAATTGCTGTATCAGTTTACCAAATCCTTGAAAAACATTGGCCAAGCACCAGTAAAAAGCCCACAGCCATGTTAATACAAGAAGCCTTTGTTAAAGTCAATGAGTTTGGGGGGAAAGGAAGAAAAGGGAAAGCTGTGAAGAATGGGGTCAGCAAGAATAGACAGGGCAGAGTAACTCAGGTTCAATATAATTACAATGTGTTATAGATATGTATGAACTTTCAAAATGTCTGAGCATAGCCATATGGTGTGGAGGGGATAATCAAATGTACTATCATAAAATTTATCTAATTACTAATAGATACAATAAGATAATACACAGAAAGAATTTTCAAAAAGGTTGATACTATTAAAAACTAAAAACTATTAAGTGTTATTATAATTTATTATTAAGATTAAAGTAAAAAAATCAAATATTACAACAGGACAAGTTCTGTGTAGACAGTTCAATCTGATTCATTGTTATAAGCCTAATTATCTTTCTCCAAAAGCAAAAAACTACATTATAGTCAGACGTTCTAATGGGATTTGAAATAAACTCTAGACATCCTTGATGGCATCTACAGATTTTTATACAGAGGGAAAATACAAAAGTCTATTAAGATTTTATACTATTATCTTTGTCTCTACCTGGAAAATAATGACTACACTTGCAAATTTGTCTCCATGTTGATTGTATGTTCACCAAGAAACAAACATAAGCAACTACAAACCTGGAAAGATCCTCCATATATGAGTATGTATATACATAATATGTGCATATGTATGTATATGATATATACACACGTATACATATAAATATGGAGATAGAGAAATAGACTCTCCACAAACAAAATTAGAACCATTGAAAAAGAAAATCCCCAAGCTCAGGGGTACACTGGGTAACACTATAAACAAGCCCTGGTTTATTTCTCCAGTTTCACAGGTAACAACCCTAGTGTTGTCGTTATAGTAATTTCCTTCAACCTGCTGTGGTCCAAGGCTCCCAGTCAACCCAAGTAGATACAAGAAGTTACTGCAAGGCAAGATTTAATGCAAGGAAGCACAGAAACGGTCGGGGGATGATCTAGCGGGGCTACAGAGCTGAACTCTAACACCAAATGACACTTGAAGCAAGTATTTAAGCATAAAAATCACAAACATTTGTTGCCAAGTTACAGTTTCAATTTTTACCAATCAGGATTTAGAGATTAGGGACTTCTTTAAGTGTTCCATCATTGTCAACCGACATACAATGTGAGCCTTTCAGTCCAACCAATCAGATTCATTTGTTCTTTCTGTTGTTGAACAGAACAATGTTTCTAGAGAACTGAAAATGCATAACGACTATTTCTATGGTTTAGGGAGGAGGTGGGTCAGCCATTGGAAGGTTCCCAGCTCCCCTAGGGCTTGGGAACCTGAACTTTATTTCATGCTGTAATCTGAAGTCAGAAAGGCAGTTCTTAGGCCACGGTGCTTCTGCCTTCTCTCTTCAAACCCTCTTTTTTGGTTAACAGTTGCTTCCATTCAAACTCTGACCTTTGGCTCCCCACCGAGCTTCAAAACAGCTTTCCATAACTGTTTGGTTTCTTTCCACATCTAAGATGGTGAGAAAACAAAATACCATATGTAATTAATTTCTTAATAAAATCGTGTAAATCCCTGGTAAAACTAAGACTTTGTGTGCATGCATGTATGTGTTCATGTGTGTGGTTTAAAGCTTCCATTTCTTTTCCTTCCTCTTCTGGCCAGGCTCCTGTAGGAAGCATACAGACGTGGCTTAGGTTCTGTTGGCTCAGCATCCAGTTTAGACCTGGGTGAGCAAGGAAAGAAGCAGTGAGGTGCCACACTGAGAAATATCTGACAACGTGGAAACAATGCTATTCTCTACCCTTTGACTCCAACTCTTCATCTGATTTCTATGGTATAGACAGAAGTTTTTGTCCCATATGGTCCTGCAGTCATTCAGTCCCAAAGAAACATATAGAGCCTTATATTAATTATGAAATGTTTGGCCTATTAGCTCAGGCTTGTTATTGACTAGCTCTTACAACTTAAATTAATTCATAATTCTTGTGTATATTTAGCCACATGGCTTGGTACCTTTTCTCAGTGAGGCTTTCTCATCTTGCTTCATTTGCATCTGCTGGCGATTGCACCTCTGCCTTTCTTCTTCCCAGAATTATGTTAGTCTGGTTAGTCTTCCCAGAATTATGTTATGAAGTATGGGGGGTTGCCTCAGGATGATTATTTTCCAGTTCCGTTTGCCTGCAAATTTCATGATGTCATTTTTTACAGCTGAGTAATGCTCTATTGTGTAAGTGTAGCACGTTTTCTTTATCCGTTCTTTGGATGAGGAACATCTAGGTTGTTTACAGTTTCTGGCTCTTATGAAAAAAGATACCATGAACAAAGTTGAGCAAGTGTCCTTATGGTAGGATGAAGCGTCCTTTGGGTGTATGCCTAACACTGGTATAGCTAGGTCTTTAGGTAAATGAATTCCCAATCTTCTGAAAATCCATCATACTGATTTTCATAGTGGCTGCACAAGTTTGCATTCTTACTAGCAGTGGAAAAATGTTTCCCATGCTCCACAACCTAGCCAGCACTGGTATACAATTTCTAAAATAGTCTATCTAACAGAATCACTGGATTTCATGTATTTCCTAGAGCCCATGTAATAGTATATAAAATGTATAATTAAGTGAATAGCATGGTTTTAAGTACTATATGTTGATGACTCCTAAATGGATTCCTCCAGCTATAATTTCTTATAAAGCCCTAGATTCATATACCTAAGTGAGTCCTTAAAGCCATCATGTGACATCTGCAATGTTAACCTTTCCAAGAAGAAAAAGGGGTCCAATACTTTCTGCCAAAGCTGGTTCCAATCTCTTCCGTCTTGGTCAGTCAAAGCAGAAGTCCTATGGGATCACTGTCTCTCCAAAATTCCTTCCACTGAATTAATTCATCAGTATATAATCTCAATTTTACTCCAAACAGGCCTTCGAGCTCACTCCCTTCATTTCCTCAGGAAAGCCACTTCTATCCTGTGCCAATCATTTTCTAACTGGCCACTCCACTTTCCTCTTTCTCTTCCAGTTCTCTATAGTTCATTCTCTACCCAGGACAGCAAATGGGTCTTTAAAATTAGAAATCACAGTATCATTGTCCAGATCAAAATGCTCCAAGAGATGCCTGGCACTAAGGATAGATATTATACTACGTGACACTCCAGAATTCCACCATTTAATGCGTGCTGCCTCACTCCCCAGTACCATCCTTCCCAGCTCTAGACAGAGACACAAGGACTACCTGCCATCCTTGGGTAGATGTAGCATGTTCCCATACAAATCTATAACTGCCCTTTCTCTACTTAGAACCCTCTCCCCTCAAACCTTGCTAGCTGGTTCTTTATCATCCAAGTTTTAACTCAAAAGTTTTTTTTTTAGAAGACCCTTCCTTGGCCACTTATTCTGTAAGAACACCCCACACTCAAGTTACACATATAACTTCTCATATTCATAGATCTCATAACCCTCTGAAACTGTGCTGGTTTGTGTATAGACTATCTGAGCCTTTGCTAATACATCAGATAGATGATTATCAGAAAACAGGCTGCCTTATACATCATTGTATCCTCAGTGTTCAGGAAGATCTGGTCATGAACACCTGAGAACAGGACATCATTGTATCCTCGGTGTTCAGGAAGATCTTGTCATGGACACCTGCTAACAGGACAAGTATCTTATATCCTGTAGTGGGCACTTTCTTACCTTCAGCAGGAATATTTTCCTCCCTCTTTTCCTGACAGCTCTGGGGAAAGGTGTGCTTGGTTGGAGGAGTTTAACTCTCCTCAGAAAAGAACTGGAAACCAGCCTGGTCAGCTAAAGACGTAGTCCCTCTATTTTTCCTCGATAGAAGTCTGAGAAAGAATAAATATCCTACCCATTTTTGTTTAACTTGATATCATCACTACACTTGAGAAAAATTATTGTTGATGTCATCCAATCAGTTCCAAGACAACATTACTTGACAAAGGGATGTTATCGCATCAATTTATAATATAATCTTGTCTAAATCTTTATGTGATGATAAACCTTATTTTGATTATCTTGAGAGATGTCTTGGTTGCTTTAGCAATTTTTTCTGGGTGTGGTTGTGAGAGTGTTTCCAGAAGTAATTAGACTGTTTCCAGAGTAACCTAATAAATGCTTTGATCTACATACTCATAATTTTTATGCATTACTGGGATGTGATAGAAGTTTAAGGTCTCGCTGGAAGAACTGCATCACTGCAGAAGAGTCCTTGAAGTATATTTTGAGACCCTGGTCCTTCTACATTTCTCTGCTTTCTGGCCACCAAGGGATAAACAGTTTTTGTTTATATATTCCTATCACCTTGGTTTTCTGCCTTGCTTCAGTGCCAGAGCAATAGATCCACTCAACCATGGGCTGAAACCCCTGAAACCTTGGGGATTCAAGATAAACCTTCCTTCTTTTAAGTTGTGTCCCAGGCATTAGTCACAATGATGAAAAGTTCAACACAGAGCAGTGTCACCAGGAAAGGAGTCATCACTGTGGCTGGTCCTGCTAGATGCTTTTTAGCCAGATTTACAGTGAGAATTGTGAGCAAAACGTAGAGAGGGAAGACTTGGAAAGCTCAGCCAGAAAAGGAGCAGGCTCGATGAGGTCATGGTGGATGAATGGATGGACACCATTAAAAGAAGCCAAGGATTTAACATGGTAGCAATAGTTGTGATGCTTTCAGGAGACTTCTGCTATCATAAGAGCCTATCTGGCTCGAGGGCCATGGGTATAAGTGTGTAGACTCATTGAAAAGAGTTTCTCTTGATGAGAGGTCCTCTAGCATTCCCCGCTTGCATAGGATCATCCAAAGAGGTGTTTCCCAACTTTAACCATCCAGGCACTCAGAGGATATGGCAACCATGGTCTGAAGGGGTCTTCTTCCTGCTCAGGTTTGTAGCAAACACTGGCATCATCCACACAGCACTGCTTTTACAGATATGCAGAATGTAAGAACTGGGGATTGTAGAGGGCTTTTATCTAGGTTTCAAAGGAAAACCTGGAAGGCCTGGTAACAAGGATCAGCATTCCCATGGAGAACTCATAAGTAGACCATCTATGAAGCTATTGGAGGAACTGGAGGTAGCAGCAGGAAAGATCTGTGGCCTGGAACCAAGAAGACAGTGGAGTAGAGGGGTGCTCAGACTCTGAAATTCACATGCCCCAGATGCCAGGCAAAGATCTGAAGGACTTAAAGTTGCCCTTCTGGATTTTGGGGCTTGTGCTTTGGTAACGATTCTACCTTATTGGTCTTGCATTTCTCTGCTTTGGAATGGAACGTGTTCTCTGCTCCAGATGGTGTATTACAAGTATTTATTTACTTTATGTATGTGAGGGATATTGGGGGTGCACTTGCTCTGGCACATATATGGAGGTCAGAGGACAACTCTGTAGAGTGATTCTTCCTTTCCACCTTTACATGGGCTCTAGGAATCAAACTCAGGCTTCTAGGTTTGTACAATGAATGCACCATGAATCCTGTGGGCCCAGCCTTTTATTTTTTAATCCATAAGGGCTTTTAGCTAAAGTTTTCTCTTGAGCTTCAAGAGAAAACTTTGGCATTGGACTTTGGAGCAGTGTTGGAATTGTGAGGACTTTAGAGGGAAATTGTGTGTTTTTGTTATATACTAGGTTTATGCTACTTTTCCATTGGTTTAACTTGAAAATAAATACAGCTTAAGAGGAGCTGTTGGATGTCACATTGACAAGAGTTAGATTCATAATGGTTAATATTTATTGTCAACTGAATTGGATTGAAAGATGCCTAGGAGATTAATAAAACACTCCTGTGTTTCTGTAAGGACATTTCTAGAGTGAAATGGTTTAGATGGTGAAGATTCTGGCCAATCTATGGTTTCACTCATTGATGGATTCAAGATTAATGAAGTAATGGAAATATTTGGCAGTAGGGCCTGGATCGAGAAAGCAGTTCATTGGGCATGTCTTTAAAGACTGTAACCTGTCCTGGATCTTTCCTATTGTATCTTGCTGATTCCTGGCTGCTGTGGAGTAAGCAGCCTCCTGTGCAGGCTCCTGCCCCAGTGCCCTGCCTTACCCCAAGCCACCACAAGGGAGCAAGCAAAACCGTGGAGGCCTGTGCAAGAAAGCTGTACAGTTACTGTGTACTACAGATGGGGCAGAGAGCAGGATGTTCTTCACAGCAGGTCTCTTTCTAGAAGCAAATGCATGAACTATGATAAGTGGATACACTCAAAGCAAGGACAGGAAGAAAATGCCCTGGCATGTCCATAGTATCTTTGTGGGAAACGCGCAGGCCTGGGAGGAATATCCTTGGCTCTTTCACTTGACCAAAGATGATAAGATGTAACACCAGGTATATTCCCTCTCTGTACTTGCATTTGCTTAAGGTAACTGCGATCGTCACTTCCTGTTTTGCTTAGTTTAATAATAAAAATGAGAAGAACTTTGTTTGCACTGTGCTTGAGCTCAAAAGTCTCATGTCCCCTGATCACCCCATGCAGATCATTGGCATTTCCATTGATTCACAGAGACTTAACCTTGCTGGCTAGGACAGATCAACACAAAAACATGAACTTAAATGTCTGGAATCATGGACCAAAAGACAACCCCACTTTAAGTTGCTCTCTTAGTTAACATGATCAGTTAATACTGGGTGGAACTATGGGGGATAAGGTGTAGCTGGAGAGGGTGGGTTACTGGGACAGGATCCTTGAAGGCCGCTGTCCTCTGCCTCCCTTGCCTTGCCCCAGGCCCAAAGTGATGAATCCAGGAAACTGCAGACTGAAATTTATGAAACCTGAGACGAATACATCTCGCCTCTTTAAACTTTTTCTCAGGTGTCTGTTATGATGATGCAAAGTCACACTAACACAATCTTGGAGCAAGAGATAGTGTTCACTCGGGGTACTATGTATCATGTCACTTAGTTGGCAAAGGAAAGCTTGACTGTGGAACCTGTCAACAAGGTCAAGCTCACAATCTGTCAGGAAAGCTGCCTTCATCTTCCTGTTCAAACCTGTGATAACTCATAGCCCATTCAAAGCCCATCTCCTCCTTTACTTGAAATCTAAGACATACAAAGCTGTGCCAGAAACTTGTTCCTTGGATGATATGTGCACCAAATTCAGCATCTTGTTTGACTCTTATCTTTTTTTGCTAGGTGAGAGAAAGTGTACCCTTAAGTTTAAACTATTATAACTCCAGACCTCACTCAATGGTTCATCTTAGTGAAGGCTTTCCCATCTGTCATTATTATAACTGCAGACCTCACTCAGTGGCACAGACTAGTGCAGGCTTTCCCATCTGTCATTATTATAACTGCAGACCTCACTCAATGGCACAGACTAGTGCAGGCTTTCCCATCTGTCATTATTATAACTGCAGACCTCACTCAATGGCACAGACTAGTGCAGGCTTTCCCGCCTGTCATTATTATAACTCCAGACCTCACTCAATGGTTCATCTTAGTGCAGGCTTTCCCACCTGTCATTATTATAACTGCAGACCTCACTCAACGGTACAGATTAGTGCAGGCTTTCCCACCTGTCAATTATCTTCCTCCTACTGTGACAAAATAGTTCACACTCAACTAATAAAGAGAAGTAACTGTTTCAGCTAAGGTTTTGGCCCCGATGCTTTGAGCTGGAGGCAAGGCAGCACATCACTGTGGAAGCAGATGGAAGCACAAAACTACTCACCTCATGGCTAGGGAGAGAAAAAGGGAAAGGATTTGTGGCCCAGCTTCTCGCTGTCCCTTCAAAGCCATGACCCTGAAACAATGAAGGTCAGTCACTTCATCAGACCTGTGTCTTAAGTCATCACTTCCAAATAGTACCAAGGTAGACATGTAAAGTATGGCATACTGCTCCTTGCTCCCCATGGTAGAAGGCCATCTCCCAATATGAAATTATGTCAATCTACCATAATAGTCAGACAGTTCTAACTGTTCCAGCATTGCTCTAATGTCTATGTCCAAGTCATCTCTGATATACAAGGTAAACTCAGCTGTGAGCCCTTGGTGTAGGACGTCCTTCTGTATATGTGTTGCTTTTGTTGGGTAATGAATAAAGCTGGGTAATGAAGCTGCTTTCAGCCAATAGCTTGATATATGTAAGAATATAGCCAGACTGGAAGACATACATAGAGAGAGAATAGGCAGAGTCAGGGAGAGCCATGTAGCCCCACTGGAGACAGACATAACTTTACCCGGTAAGCCAACAGCCATGTGACAATACACAGATTAATGGAGATGACTTAGTTTAGGAGATGAGAATTATCCAGAAATACACTTAAGCTATTGGCCAAAGAGTATTGCAAGGAATACAGTTTCTTTGTGTTTATTGTGGGATCTGGCAGGACAGAAACCTCTGCTAACAAGCACCTTTAAAAAAAATCAAAAGCAAGCTTTAATAGTTGCAAATAAAGTGACCCAGAGGAAACATTCTCAAAGCAAAGAACAAACTGGGAGTTGAGCTTAGTTTTTATTTTCCCAGCATGACCGAGGCCCTAATGTGATCCTACCACCACAAAAGGGAAGAATACAGAAATAAGGAGAAATCTTCCTAAAGCAAGATGGAAGCCAAGCAGGAAAAGGATTTTGTCCTGTATCTCTGTTTATTGTACAAGTGATGCTTTGGTGCCATGTGAGCTGTCATGTGCTTGGGAAGGACCATTTCTAGGGTTCTGCTGGTTGCAGCCAACATGGCTGCTCTCACAAGATGGCCCCATGTGAATGAAGAAATTGCCATGTGGTCGTCCATCTTAGGTGAAGCACCTCCTTTTAACTGAAGTCATGACTTATAGTGCCTCATGTATGACTCACAAATGCCTCATGTATGACTCTTCAATGCCTCATGTATGAGTCAACAATGCCTCAGGTATAGCTCATCAATGCCTCATGTATGACTCATCAATGCCTCATGTATGACTCATCATCAGTGCCTCATGTATGATTCATTAGTAGTCAGCACTCTGAGAAAATGAATGTCTCCCACAGAGGAGGCATGTGAACGGACCACATGGGGAATGTCCATTCAAAAGGATTCTTTCACACTGATGTTTGGTTAGAGATGTTCAAACCACATAAATAGATTGAATTTCATGATTAGCTCTACTACAGGGCTAGCTTGTGGTCATAAATTCTTAGCAGTGACTATATTTCACTGAGCTGGCTTGTCTTGTGTCAGTTTGACACAAGCTAGAGTCATCTGAAAGAAGGGAGCCTCAAATGAGAAAATGCCCTCGGGAGATCTGTCTGTTGGGAATTTTATTAATTAGTGATTGGTCAGGGAGACCCCAAGCCATACTAGATGGGGTTACCCCTGGGCATGTGGTCCTGAACTTTCCAAGAAAGCAGGCCTGGCAAGCCATGAGGAGCAAGCCAGCAAGCAGTGTCCCTCCATGGCCTCTGCACCAACTCTCTTCTCCAGGTTCCTGCCATTTGAGTTCCTGTCCTGACTTCCTCCAGTGATTGCCACACAGAAGTGTAAGCTACATAGACCCTCTCTTCCCCAGCTTGCTTTCAGCGACGGTGCTTCATGATGACAATAGTAATTCTCACTAAACATTTGACTATCTCTTCACAGTCAGATTCAACACAGACAAGCCTCTCTAGTGTTTCCTTTCATAGAGCATTTTGTCTAGCCTTCTCTTCACAGAAGTTGTTAACCCTGGGCTTTATATGGCAGTCTCCTCCATGAGTCCTGGCCTTCTCATACCCTAGCACATCAGGGACTGTCAAGATGCTAGCCACTCAGACTAACCGCTGCTCACACAGGTAACTGCGAGCTCACAGTTTTAGGATTTCCCTTATTCTATCACCTACTTGCCATATTAAAAGACCTAAAGCACATGCACATGTAAATACGTACAAATGCACACACACACACACACATACATGCACATGTGCACACACATATAGGCATTGCTAAGTGCTTTCTATTGGGAAGACAGTGTACTGGCTGATGGATTTCTTTTTTATATTAAATCTTTCTTTTTTCTTGATTTTTATTGAGCTCTACACTTTTCTCTGTTCCCCTCCCTTCCTCTTCCCTCCCCCCCCGTCAACCCTCCCCCAAGGTCCCCATGCTCCCAATTTACTCAGGAGATCTTGTCTNTTGTTTTGACTTGCATTTCTCTGATGACTAAGGATGTTGAACATTTCCTTAAGTATCTTTCTGGCTAATGGATTTCTAAGTGAATCTTCTGCTTATTCCCATATCAGATCCACTAAACTAATGCCAGTAGCTGTCAGTCCCCTGGGCCCTAAATCTTTTTAGTGTAATTATCAAGATCCATTCATACAGTCTTCTCTGATCATTCATTCTTGTTAAATCTTTTATATAGCTTATCTATGTAATTTATGAAACATTGACTTCCTACTGCCTTATACTACATATACATCATATACAATAGTAATATGGATTATGATTTTTATCCTAAGCAAACAACTAAAATACCTACTCTGGAAACCCTTCCTCTATTACTCTTTCATCTCTTGAATGGGATCATTGCTGAATGAGCCGTTAGGATAAATGGCTTGTTCTCTGTCATGGCAATGTTTTTCTCTGGTTCAGTCTCGTTTTTAAATGCTATTAGAAAAGACAGAGAAAACAATATCCTGGTTTGGCAAAATGTTCAAGTGTTACAGATGTAATAAAGACAGCATCTTTCTCTTAATTTAGTGGCAGGATTATACCTTACTGCTTTTTTTCAGTGTTGTGTGCCAATAAAAGAAAAATTCTTTCGAAGTTGTCAATGGAAAACAAACTCAAGTTATTGAAAAGATGATGTGTCTTTAAAAAAATTTTTTCTATTTAATTCACCAAATGTTTATTGCCTATTACAGGTAAGATACCATGGTAGACATGCAATTGTTTAAAAAGAGTTCTGTGATAAAGTACACCAGTGAATCTTTTGAAGTCTGTGTGTTTTTCTTTCTCTGCATTGCTAAAATAACTTCAAAAACCATAGTCATCACTTCTGCCTAACTTTAATCTAAAAGCAAAGTCTAAATCTTCATGTCCTAAGCAAACTGCCTCAGGGTGATTTCTCATGTGCTGAGTGCTTTATATCATAACTATAAACCATAAGCAAAAGAGAGAGAATCCATTTAGCTCCCTGAGTCTACCCGGCTGAGTTGTCCCTTATTTACAGCCTTTTAATGAAATTTTTCATGAACATCAAAACCAGTCTCTCAACAAAGGAAATGCTGCTCTCAGAGCTACATACTCCATAGCATGGGTTGTGCAAGGGGACAGCAATTTTTCTGCATGGAATTACCTAGCGGATTGGGTTGTTTTTACAACTTAGCGATGAGGATTTTCAGGTCAGTGAACGTGCTGCTGTTTGCTCTTCCATGATGTACAAGCTTCAGGAAGTTTGGCAAATATTTTAAACTGTCTTGTTGTCCGTATGACTATGAAATGAATCTTGGCAATGGAACACTCCAAATCTTGCTTCCTGGAAACACTCACAATTTAAGGTACCACCCAAATTAAAGGCATGTTTTACAGAGGAGTGCTTAGGCAAGAAATCAAAGATGTCAATATGGATAATCCCACCTGTGTAAAGTTGATTCTGCTCACTTCTTTTCTCGTTTTTCTGAAGATAATCAAGCTAAGTCAAAATATTGCCATTGTGCAGGGTGCATTGGTTAGCAGTGGAGAAAGTCAGACTCAAACTGGCCTACACAGTTAGGACATGTGTATCACACAAACGATACCTAGCAGCAAAACAAGCTGAAAAGTTGGTAGAGTCAAATAGACCATTGCAGACCCAGGTTCTCTACCTGAAGGTTGTCCTTACCTTCAGTCGTCCACAGTGAAGTAAGGGGAACAGGAAGCTGCTTCACCACGAGTTTCTGCCTTCATGGTTACAGGTTGACAGTGGCAACCAGGCTAACATATTTCCTTGTTTATGTTCAACAAGAAAGTGAACTCTCCCACTCCCGCTAATCCTTACTTTCTGTCTGATTAGGCAATTTCTAAGGCATACCCATTCCCAGAATAATCAGTCCCTAGGAAGTAGCCACTAATAATCTGTGTCTTACTCTGCTTTCTGTTGTTCTAACCCAATACCTGAGAATGGGCTATTTATGAACAAAAGGGGTGTATTTAGCTCGTAGTTCTAGAGGCTCAAAGATTCAAGATCAGGTACTAACGTAGGCTCAGTGTCTGGCAAGGACTTCTTGTTGTTCCCTTCACTGCAAAAAAGCAGGAGAAGCGACACATGTAGGAAATGAAAGGAGGAATCACCCCACATTAGTTGACCTACTCCCAAGAGAAAACCATCCATCCATTAAGCCTGGCTCCATCCCCATGATTTACCCATACCCTCCACTTAGCTGCACCTCCCAGTGCTGCCAGGGTGTGGAATCCTCACTTTAACCACTCAATCCTGACAGGAGAGAATATGAGCAGAGACTGAGTCCGGAGGGGCACCCAAAACTCCATTACAGCCATCTCTTCTGATACCTTGTGGAAGGCCGCCTCAGAAATCCTTTACTACATCCAATCAAGATGTAGTTTCTGTAGTATTGAAAAGTTGAACCTGTGTCTTAAATCAATAGCAAAATCTCTGCAGGGTTCTCTCTGAAGTCATTTTCCCTCTTTATTATGTAGTGCCCAGTGTCCCCAGTCATTGTTGTTGGAAATAATGGGATGAGTTGATATTTATACCTCAAATGCTGAAGAGCTGTCTGAGAAAAGATCAGATAATAAGCTCCAAATTCAAAGGTGGGAATGCTATCCCCTGTTGTGGTGGCAGCTGACGTGAAGCTTCAGGATTCTATGAGGTGGGGCCTCTCCCAGACGTACCTCCCTGAGTGTAGGAAGGCATAATCAGAAATACTCCCTAGCACACGCTGGGCCTGGCACACAGTGTAATCTTTATAAAATAATTCTTGCAAAATTGCTATGCACTAAGACATTGGTGCTACCCTAGTTTAAGGACAGAACTCGTTGGCTGTAAATGTTTAAGCATTCTGGTCAAGGGCATTCAGCAAATAGCCAGAGGCCAAATTAGACGGAAACCCTACCCTGCTTCTCCACCTAAGCAGAGAGGACTACCTGAAAAGATGAAGCTGTGACCTGGAGAAAGACATGAGAACATGTAGTGACATCTAAGTGTTTTGATGCTGGTGTGCTTGTGAGGTTTGCAAAGACGTCAAGGTACATCGGATGACAGAAATTTATTATAAACACACACACACACACACACACACACACACACACGAGAGGCCACTGTGCCTGGTGCTCTTGAAGTTAGAGATTAACTGCTCTTACTATTTCTCAAGTGAAAACTGCTACAGATAGGATGTGACCTGGTCAGTATCTATCCCTGTTCTGAAGAGTGAACTTTCGCTGTCCTACCTTATCTTCCAACAGTAGCTGTTACAGTAGGTTAGGTGTTAGTAGGTTCATGTTAGGTGGGTGCCTAGAAGAAAGGAGTTAAAATATACTGAGCAACAGATCACTTAGGAGAGATCTCTACATAAGTAGGTAGCATCCTTTTAAGGGACTTACATTCTATCTTCTGTTCAATGAGTGAGAAAACTAAAGAACACGGAGGACTCAGTGAGTACATTCAGGAAAACTCTAAGGGGGAAAATGCAGCAAATTCAAAAAAAAAGTCATATCAAACAAACAACCCTCATAATGTACTACTAATTATTCTAAATACTTTATAGTCACTCGATACAGTGACTATAATTCTTGGATTATGTGCCAGAATCCCAAGTCTTCAGATGGAAAAAGGTACAAAGTTTAAAGTACAGAGGTACAAAGGTTAAAAATCTTGTCTGAGGTCACACACTAGCATGACCACTCAGCTTTGGAGCATATGTTTTTACCACCCTGTCACTGATTTAGCAGAAAACAAATAATTTTATGGGAAGAAGAAACTTCTAGGGGCCAAAGCAAAATTAGACTTGAAACATAACACTGATATCATATGATTCTAGGAGTCTGGACTGTGGAAACAGGACTGGGAAGCTAACGCTGAGATTCTTATAACAGGCCCAAATGAAAAACTAGGGGCTATGCCTTTTGTGAAGAACAGGGAACTTCTGAGATATCTTGTTCCTTCTATGCTACTTCCGCAAACTGACCTGAGAAAGTAGTTCTGTAATAAAGTACTTGCGTAGAGTATACAAGATCTTGGTTTCAATCCCCAGCACCACACATGCGCGTGTGCACGCGTGCGCGCACGCGCACACACACATACACACACACACACACACACACACACACACTAGCATGCTGTCCTTCCGACAACTCTGTATAGACTCCCTGAGTTAGAAATAAGTGTCTGGTTGACAAATACGTGCACAACTGCCTACTTGCCCAATAGTCTCTCTAGCCTTAACCTGTGTTCAGTTGCTTGATTTGCTGATCTTAATCCAAAGCAATGAGCAGTATCATCACCTATAAATTCATGGGTTATAAAGGGAACCTATCAGGACTGGGGAGATAATTCAGCTGGTAAATGACTTGCATATAAGTGTGAGGACTGAAGTGTGAAGACCTAGGCTCAGGTCATAGACTAAGAACAGGAGAAAGCCAGCTGAGCACTCACATTGATCACCCTCTGGCTTCTGACTACAGATGCAATATGCCCAGATGCCTCCAGCTCCTGCCACCAAGATCCCCTCCACACCCATGGTGGACCATAATGGCCCAAAATAAACCCAATGGGAAAAATAACTAAGACACTACATAAAGCTACACTCAGTTCCTTGTCCCAATGGCCCTCAGAAAGATAAGACAGAGACAGGAAAATCCACAGAAGACCAGTGACCGGCCAGCCTGTGTGTCCTTTCCTATTCCCAACAAAGCGGAAGTGATACACAAGGTTATCATCTAACTTCCACTCATGAAAAGGAAAACTTCAGGTCATCGTCTTAGATAGTAATGCCCAGCTGTGCTTTTCTCTGAACTCAATACCTAGGACTTCCCTGTTTACAGTACCAAATTATGGCTCCTGCTTCACAAAA
>LOEQ01003759.1:50729-61493 GCA_001685075.1 Bramus lutescens
GAGAGAGAGAGGAAGAGAGGAATTCAGAAAGGCTCACTTCTGCCGGGAGGAAGTCAAATGCTGGGCATGGCCATGTGGCGGGAAACTACATGTGGCTACTAGTTGTTGAGAGTATCCTCAGTCTACTAAAAGGAACATAGAATCTCATTTCTATAGAGGAAATATATTTTACCAGTGACTGGTGAGATTAGTGCACTCTGTAGCCCAGAAGAGACCACAACACAAGCTGACACATTCATCCCCGAGACACCCTGAACAGAGACTCCAACCCCACTGTGCCCAGACCAACAGAAGTGGAACAACCACAAAGTCATGCTACCAAACGTGATAACTCAGCAATAAGCACCCAACATAGACCCTCAAATAGCCATGGACTGGTGCGCTGGTTGAAGATTGCCTTACTGTAGAAAGTAAGAAACCCGACTTTTTGTTTTCCTTTTAAAGACTTCATAAAGTACTCTTGCTTTCCCTGGCATGGTTTCTGAAAGAGAAGGCACCTAATAATCTAGGCCCGTGGTAAAATGTGGCCATGGATTCAAGTTCAGCCACACAGTCTTAATGGCCTGCTCACGTTTTTCTCCCTCCTTATACCTGTTATCAGTTACTAAAGCGAACAGCACCGACCCAGAGAGTAAACACAGCAGGTAAAGAAAGAGAACAATGGAAGCATTCCTGCAGAAGCCTTCCTCAGCATCATGATGATGGTGTTTGTGGTTGCCCCCAGAGACTGCTAAAAATGCGGCTAGGTTGGTGACATGACCTCAGCACCAGCATCCACTTAAGACTTGGTAGTTTTGATGTGCAAGAAACCTCTTTTTAGATTAGTTTTTAAAATGCTCTTGTGGAACAATAGAAACTGCCTTTCTGAGGCACTTGACAGAAGAGTCAGAGATCAGAACACCAGGGTCTCGGAGAAGATGATCTCAGCAGGGCTGTGCAGCACAAGCCTCACCTCTCGTGGCCTCCCATGCAGTGAGCCCTCTGACGGCTGAAGGCCAGAATACAAGGACGAGCAGGCCATGGGCCTTGTTATCTATATGGCAAATCCAAGGTGATTGATTATAGAATCATGGGCTCTGAAAGAGAGAGAACAAGCTTGTAATTTTCCCTAAACCCAAGCACAGGACATCGCTTCTGCCACAGTCTTCTTGCCAAAGGACAGGGTCAGTCCAGATTTAAAGAGTGGAAGACAGACACGGCACTTGATAAAAGAATTAGAAGGTGTCAACACAGACTGGGAAAGAATGTGTGGTCCTTGTAACCCTGTATCCTCCATCCATCCCCACCCCACATACCTGAACTCCAAACCCAGATAGCAGGTACCAGCAGCTTAAGTCCATCCTGACTACCACTTGCCCGTCATGGCCCTGATCCTCTTTAGACCAAAATACATGTCTAAAGAGACCAGGCTCCCAGATATCCTGCCTGTTGTTATCTCACATACTTCTACTTGTTCTCCACACTGTGGGGAAATAAAAATCTGAACAAGTTGTCTCTACTTAACACTATCTTAGTGACCCCCATGGTTGACAGCAGTAACTTACAATCCTAGCTACAAATAGAAATCCCTATAAAGTTTTTGTTTCATTTGCGGTACTATGGGTTGGCTTGACCTAGGCCCATGAGATAAGAGACAAGTGCTTCCACCTAGCTATATCCCTAACCCTTCTTATTTTTATTTTGAGATCCAGTCTTGCTAAATTTTTCAAGCTGGTTCTGAACTCACAGTATAGCTCATGCATAATCCTCCTGCCTCAAATTCCCAAGTATCTTATAGTCACACACCATGATGCTTGACTCTGGAAAACATCTTATAAAAAGCTGACATCTGGCCCAGCGCAAGAAATTTTGAATCATTTGCTCAATGATCCTATTTGTTAGGTACTCTGGGATATTCAGCATAGAGCCAAGGTAAAAAACTACCACTGTGTTTTATAGTTCCTTTGGTGTGACACAGCAGCTTTTCCAGATGGCACTTGCCCATCTCTCTGATATTTCTCACTGTCACCAACTAGTCTTACTGGACTAACTGTAGTTTCTCTCCCAAGTGCTTTTCTTAAGCTGACCCTCTTTCTGCTTTGACCACACAGTGAGTACCACTTATCTTTGAAGCTGAGGCTAAAGCACCAGGTTCTCCTGAAATTCTTTGACTGGAATTGGATGCTGAGGATAGCTGTATCCTAGCATCCGTATCACTTTGTGTTTTCCCCCTGCAATCGCCCTAATAGACTGATCAGATCCTATGGATCTGAAACACAATGTTTCTGCAAATGCTCGTATGGGTAGATGGAGAGACATCTGCCGGAGAAAAGGATGCTAAGGGGAGTTTGCCTATCTTGTCTCCAGAAACATAGGTATGGATCAGAAGATACCTTTACTGTTTCTCAACCCACATTTCAAACTATACTTATTTTTGGTTCACCATTATAGGGCACTATTTATAGTTGTTCTTAAATTTTCACCTACAAATGGATTGGAGAGAAATTATTGTGCTTTGTTAATTGTGAACCTCTAAATAATACCTTTGTGGTGGGCTTTAGTCTATGATCAATGATGCATGATGAGATGACGTTCCTTTTCAAAAGATAGTTATGCTTTCTATAACTGAGGTTTTCTATCAAGTGTACAGACTACGTTGGTACCACTTCTTAGACCCATGAAGATAGAGCAAGCATTGCATATACATCAGTCATGGCCACAAAGACTTTGCTTAAGTCCTGCATTCCTTACTGAATAAATGTGAAGTCATTTTCCATGCCTTAGTTGGTTTTAGATGTCAGTATTGATTAGGGAGCGTAGAATATGGGCCCTAGGACCTCTGTTGGAGAAGTGGACCAGGACACTAATGGCTAGCATCAAACCACAAGCATTCTGAATAAGTAACAGGGGCTAAAAATATGATCTCTCTATACATTTGACCACATGATGTCCTATACTGGGGAAAGAAAAAAAAGCAGTTAGCATTGTGACCTCCCACAGAAATCCTTGCGTTCATATCCTAATTCTTCCATGGCCTAGTTATAGGAATGTCACTATGTTGCCTTCTTTCTCCCAACCTCCATTTCTTCATCTCCCTCACAAAACTGAAGATCTCCACAAATAAAGGGCTGTGTTTCATTCTTCTTTGGTAGGATCAACCTCTGGTTCATCTTTATAGCACCAGCACCTGGCCATAGTAGGTGCTCAACAAGTCTTTTGTGAATGAATAAACAAATGCAATTCATTCACCCTTCTATATTCCTGGAATTATAACACCAGCAGCCTGAACTTGGATTCCTATCAAGAGCAGATAGATGACTGAACATATTATCACCATGATTTCAAAGCCTAAAACTATAGGTGCAAATAAGCATGCATTTCTAATGATGGAGTAATGCATTCAGTGGTCTGCTGTGATGGGTAAGGTTGTGAGGTACAGAGTACTGATCATGTCTTCTGTCACCAAGGAAAGCTTATGGAGGAAGCAGGATTTCTGTGACAGCTTGCTAAGAAGTTTCTTATGAAAGCCACCTGTGAGATCTGCAATCTTCCATTAGGTTCTTAACTTTAACATTCTTGCCTTTGGACGTTGACTAATGGTAAATACAAAAGTGTTGATTATCGGAGAATTGGAATTTGAAGATCAGAGCTCATGTGTTCTGCCTAGAAGTCAATCTGCGGTTTTGTAGAATCAAAACTATCTTACCTGTTTCATCCTTTGGTATACTTTACTAGCAAACTCATTCCCTAGAGCCTAAGATAGCTGTTAGGAATACATATATAGCAGTCTTGTGCTCTAAAAATTTCAAAGCCACTTTTACATATTCATCATCTACAAGCACAAAGACTTTGCTTCATTAAAGAACTTTCCTGTTTCATACCATTTTATTTTCTTGTTTATTTTTAGCTGCATAAATGTAGAGGGATTAAAATTCCCATGGTTGGATGGCACAAACATTTCTAAGATGTTTTTGTTTTTGATAATTACATTTATTTTTAGGTTCTCTGACCATCAGTACTCCTCCTATTTCTTCACAGTTTGCTCATATTTTGAAATTGACTGTGACCTGGACTAAGAATCAGCATCATGATATTAGGAAAGATGTAAGAAGACAGTACAGAGCACAATGTATAACCAATTAACAAATAACACTGGCCTAGCGCAGGGTTTCTGAGGAGTCAAGATGTTACTCCACAAGTCCTAATTCATGTCCCCATTAGAAAGACACCATTGGAGGCACAGGAGGAAGGTGCTTCTGCATGGAACCAGGCTAAGATTTTCATAATAGTTGCAACCTTTTGATGATGAAAAGAGTAAGACTTGAGTCATTGGGAAAGGTCTAACTAGAATAAAGAAAGGAAGGGTAGGATCGGGTCTCTAGTCTTCCTCCTTTTTCAATATTACTGTCTCTTTGAAAAATAAGGCTTAGTCACTGTATCAAAAGCTTGGCTTGAGTTAGATAGCCATTCATTAGGCCAGCAAATTGTTCTGAGGAACAACGTTCACTAAAGTGTAAGCAGAGCTCAGAAGCCATGTGTGTGTGATTCACTAGTTTTTGTGTCAGCTAGACATATCTGTGAGGAATCTGCAGGCTCTCTCGGTGGTGACCGGGCTGGCCTCAGACTCCTAGAGATACACCTGCCTGTCTCACGGGTGCTGGGATTAAAGGGATAGTGGCTCTTAATTGAGAAAATGCCTCCGGAAGATTGGCCTGTCAGCAAGTCTGTGGTGTATTTTCTTGATTGGTGATTGATGTAAAAGGGCCCGTCCTAGGGGTGGAAGTGGGTGGGAGGTTGTCACGTGTTGTATAAGAAATCAGATTGAGCAAGCCATGAGGAGTAAGCCAGAAAGTAGTGTCCCCCCACGGCTTCTGCTTGAGTTCTTTTGGTCATGGTCTTTGATGTGGAAGTGAACCCTTTCCTGCCCATATTTCTTTGGGTCACGTGTTTTACCATAGTAATTCTGACAAAGACACTGTACTGTTGATTTTATAAGAAATTTCAATATAAAATTATTTCATGATTTGAATATGGTTTATTCCCTCTTAAATTTATATTGAAATATGGTCCCCAGTGAAAGAACACTGAAAGGTAGTGAATGGGTTCTTTTATATACAATTAGATTATTAAGCAAGATGTCTGCAGTTTTTGTGATTGGCTAGTTGGCTGTAAGAGCAGACTGGGCTGTTCTGTTCTCTTTCGTGTGTCCCTGGTGATCTTTCCGTCTCTCTGTTGTGATATAGCATGAGGCCCTTGCCCATCTCGCTCCCCACCAGAAGAGGAAAAAGAAGGGATTTCATTCTTCACACTGACTATGTGATTAGAACTGTGCTATTGTCCAATACACGTTATGTCATATAATCCACATAATGTAAAGAGCTGCTGCCATTACTATCTTCGTTTTATAGATGAAAATGGAGCAGCTGCTCTGTTGTCCATTCTGCAGATGATTCTTCCAACTTAAGGAGTTTTGTTGAACATGATTTAAGAAAAAGTCGGCTGTGAAATATGTATCAGACGGCCAGCTAAGATCAAGAAAGATCACTAAGAAATCCACATAGGCAGAGGCAGGTTGTAGAGCTAGAAGAAGCCAGGGAATGCCGCAGACATGGCTTTATTCACAACGCAACACTTTCTACTGCAGTGTACGCCTGAGCCATTGGCTGTTTCTCCAACCAACAACCTCCAGCTTCAAAGTTCTTTACGTTCTTCCCTGATTAACAATGGGGTTAATCAGTTCAAATGTGTATCATCTTGATAAAGCTGAATGATTGACAGCAAGCATTTGAGTTTTGTTTCTCAGGTGAATGTGTAAATACCCGAGACTGTACTCAGAGACTGGGAAAAGAAGGGTGGTGGTGGGCATGAAATTTGTATTTGAACAAGTTTAAAGGGAACTCTACATACCAGAGAGTTCACTGTTTCATGTAAATACTTGGCAAATGTTGGGAGAAACATTTACAAACTATAAGGAAAGCACAGAACTAATTTTGGTTTTTTTTCTTTTTTATTATTATGTAACTAACCAGTTTCCTCTCCCTCCCCACCTCCAGCTCACTCCACCTTTTCCCCCACCCCCCACCTACTCCTTAGAGAGGGTGAGGCCTCCCATGGAAAGTCAACAAAATCTGGGTGACTGTCCAGGTAGTGAGATGTCTCTGTCAATTCTAAAGTTTTGGAAGTTGCTTAAAATGCACTTCCTATTAACTTAGGTAATATTATATCCTTCTGAGGTCTTTGATGGAGCTGAAGAATAGATAATTATAATTATGGTTTTCCTTAGTTACAATAAAAGATAAAGAAGTTATAAATATTATAACTGTAATTCTCGCTTGATCTCTGTTTTGTTACATGTAATTTACTATGTTAAAATTAAACCCTTCCTTTTTAATTAGACAGAAAAAGGGAGGTGATGTGGGATTCCCCTCTGTATGCTATGAATATGTTTCATTACCACTGATTAATAAAGAATTTCCTTTGAGCCTATTGCAGAGCAGAATATCGCAAGACAGGAATTCCAAGGAGAGATAGAGGGGGAAAAGTAGGCGGAGTCAGGAAGATAACATGCAGCTGCCAAAGGAGAAAGACACCCACATGCTGGTACCAGTAAACCATAAGCCTCGTGGTAAAATATAAAATAATAGAAAGGGGTTGATTTAAGACATAAGAGCTAGCAATACGCTTAAGTGATTGACCAAGCAGTGTTTTATTTAATACAGTTTCTGTGTAATTATTTCAGGTCTGGGTGGACGGGAACAAACAAGCAATCTCCACCAACAACATCACTTGAGGCAGGACCAAGGCTCTCCCCCCTATTTCTAGACTAAACAAGGTATCCCTCCCTAAGAAATGGGCTCCAAAAAGCCAGTTCATGGACTAGGGATAAATACTGGTCCCACTGCCGGTGGCCCTACATACTGCCCAAGCCACACTGTCACCACATTCAGAGGACCTAGTTTTGCTCTATGTAGGCTCCCCACAGAATTGATTTTGGAATGGCAAAATCTCTCAGGATCACCACAATTTCCTTTAGAATCATCAGAGTCCTCATTAGTCAAGAGAATACTTGATTAAAGCAGCCAAGATAAATGGTAAATATTGATACTCACAAGGTTTAAGTATCATCTGGTGTAATTTATTTCTTAATAACTTGCATAAATACAGTTTATCCAACAGAACCATAATCAATCTTAACAGGGAATATAAAAATTCGAGCTTTGAGAGTTAATTCTCTGACCACTGATATTTAACCCTCTTTTCTTCGCCAAATCTTTGAGCAATGCTCTCAAGCCAGAAGGTAGCATGAATGGATAATACTTGGACAGTTACTGGAAGAGGTTATAATCAAAATTTTAGAAAACTTTAATATAGTAGTAAGAGGTTCAGAAGCCCAGAAATGTCGGTCCTGGCAAGAGGACCGTGTCAGCATCTCTGGGCAGGATTCCAGGCTCTCGGTGACTCCTAAGGACGCCTCCACCTATGTGGTAGCCAGGGAAGCACTCAGCGCATCCTGTTCTCTCCTTCCCGATCAGTGTATTTTACAGTCTCCCTGGTGGCTAGTTAGTTGCTTTATAACTAAGCATGGCCAACAGGACATATCCACAAAGAGACAGGAGCCATTTCTGAACTGAGACCTTAAGGAATGGAGGGTATCCCTCCAGGCCTCCTGCCGCTGTCTGAAAGACAGAGAAAGCAAAGGCCAGGGGAGCAAGGAAGCCTGGCATTGGAATTCCTTGGGTCTGTGAAATATTATACAGGGGAAAGTTCACAAGAAAACCCATGTTTATCTGTTACATGACCAATAAATAATTTTCTTTTGTATTGTAGACAAATTTTTGTTCGGTTGGTTGGGTTTCGGTTTGGGTTTTCAAGGCAGGGTTTCTCTGTGTAGCTTTGGCTGTCCTGGAACTTGCTCTGTAGACCAGGCTAGCCTCAAACTCGCAGAGATCCTCCTGCCTCTACCTTCTGAGTGAGTGCTGGGATTAAAGGCATGGGACACTACTGCCCTGGCTGACATGCTGTTTTTAACATCATTGTGAATGATACAGAAAATGAGACACTGAAGAAGAGCTGAGCTCAGTTTAAAAAATGAGAAAAGGAATCAGTTCTACAAGGGCAATGTGATCAGACAGATTCTAGACTTAAACGGAAGTCTGAAACTGAAACGGAAGTCTAGACTAAAAGCATACAAAGAGAACGCTCACGTTTGCAACGTGAGCGAGATTAAGAGTGGCCCTCTTTACCTCCCCCAGCCTCCTCGCTCAGGTGTTCCTAGAGCAGCTTCCACTGAGTTCCAGAAGAAGGGCAGTGTGGGGACTAGGAAGAAAAACAGCAGATAGGAGAATCCTCTTATTCTTAACAAGTGATTATGTAGTGAAAATTAATGGGGAAAATGAGATCTGGCCTACAATATCAACCGACCAAAAATAAAATGTAGCTACTATTAAAGCCTTATACAACTGCCACAGCTCCAGCTAGAAACAGAATCAGAATTGGAAACAGGCTTGTAAAAGATGCTTGTCCCCTGAAGCACACTCACTAGCATCCATACGCCTCAGCTGAGACTGTGATGAAAACTACCAGAGAGGCCCCCAGAGAAGGCAAAGGAGAATGGAGGACACACGGGGTCTGCCTCCCAGAATGCACTGTCCTGAGGCCAGTGAAGGGTGGTTCTGTGCTGTCAGAATTGGAATCTTTTCCCCCTGACACATGGGAAGGTCCAAAAGACAGAACCTGCTCTGAGTTGGTAAATCTCAGCACAAAAAAGGCACATCTGTGCATATTAGAAAACATGGTTGGGACCTGAAGGGACTCTGGGTGGTCCCTCCAGCAGACACATAACGATTAAAGAACTGAAGGGACTCTGGATGGTCCCTCAAGCAGACACATAACGATTAGAGGAACACTGCCAAGGCGCCCAGAATCAAATTTCTCTGGCAAGTATACATTCCAGTCCATTTGTTTCCCTAGTCCATGTTGCCCTAACAGAGAAAAATGATGCCTCCAAAACCAACTTCACAGTTCCAACAAGCAGCTATGAGTCTGTGCCTACATGGACTGTGCTAGAAGTTTTGGAGAACCACACTTGAAAAAATAATGATCCAGGCAGGAGAGATGGGTTAGTGGTTAAAAGCCCATGGCCAAGAGCATGCACTACTCTTCCTGAGGACCCGAGTTTAGTTTCCAACACGCACACCAACACTCAGAACTGCCCGTAACTTCAGCTCCTGAGGATACAGTACCCTCTTCTGGCCCCTGAAGGTACTGCACTCACTTACACACATACTGATATACCTGGACCCATAATTTAAAATTAAAAAAAAAATGGTTTTTAAGAGCTGACACGAAAACTCTCATTCTTTCATCAAACCTTAACTGAACACTTTATTTTGGGCATTATGAGAGTCCCACTTTCTGTGTAATGATACAGCAATGAATGGAAGCTGACCCTTTGAACAAGAGACTCAGGGAGGCTCACTGTGTCATCAAGGCAAGGATAGATTGATAGAACCCCACATATTTATTCCAAATTTATACCATATTCATAGTCAAAATGAAATGGAATGATTATTCTATGTTCTCCAATAAATCATATCTTTCCCCATCTCTAAGCTCTTTCATACATGTATAGCAATATAGTCCACAAATATTTATTAAGTGATCAGTGTTTCAAGTGTGGTTCTGGATCTGAGAGCTATGTAAGCAAAGAGAGCAGCAGTGACCCCCTTCCTCATGAAACACACACTCATTGGGATAGAACCAATGAAAAGCTGTGGGGGACTCAGGCCACTGAGTCAAAAGGAAGCTAAGCAGGGAAGAAGGCTTGGCATCAGCGGGTACAGTGTTAAGTGGAGTGGCAGGGACAACATCACTGGAAGAGAATGTTCATGCAGACATCCAAGGCTGAAGACGGTGAGGGTGAGGTCCTTCCTCACCCACCTGTCAGAAGGTCCTGACTCATCAGGAAGCTGTGTGTCTGTCCCTCTCTGTCTCATGAAGAAACTTGTTACTCTCACGTTCACTCTGTTCTCAGATCTGAGGTTCCTTAAAGAAACACATTCTCATTCACACCAGAGTACGAAGGAACAGCACACCAACTGGACTGGGACAACCCAACCGCTAACAGACAGCCATTCTCTTACCCCCGCTCTGCCCACACAGCTTCCATCGCCAGCCAATATAATTTGAAATTGACAGCTTTTCCTTAATATCATTTCCCCTTTCCTAGCAAAATCCCTGTGCACACCCCCTTCCACAGAGTAGTTCTTCCTGTCATATCTCAAACACACTGTGCAGGTTTGAAAGTTGGGTGGTACGTTCTTTAGCTATCGGAAGCATGGAACATGTTCATGATACCCACAGGTTTAACTAGGGTCCAGGGTACAGGACAGTGCCGAGACAGGAAAAGACACAGAGACAAACCTACATTGAGGATTCACCCAAGAAAGTGAAACAAAACCAAATAATCCCAGAATTAGCAGCTCAGTTTGACCCCCAAAAGGCATAGGGGTTACTTGGCCCGGAGTGATCACAGTAGCTCCCTGATTCTTCTCAAAGGAAGGGTACAAAGGAAATTCACACAGACAAGGAATACAATAGACCCAGGCTATCACAGTCCATGAGAAGCACAGACCTGGGCTATCTCAGTCTATGAGAACCACAGACCCAGGCTATCACAGTCCATGAAAAGCACAGACCTGGCCTATCTCAGTCCATGAGAAGCACAGACCTGGGCTATCTCAGTCTATGAGAACCACAGACCCAGGCTATCACAGTCCATGAAAA
>LOEQ01003759.1:61526-77288 GCA_001685075.1 Bramus lutescens
CACAGACCTGGGCTATCTCAGTCTATGAGAACCACAGACCCAGGCTATCACAGTCCATGAAAACCACAGACCTGGGCTATCTCAGTCTATGAGAACCACAGATCCAGGCTATCACAGTCCATGAGAACCACAGACCTGGACTATCTCAATCTATGAGAACCACAGACCCAGGCTATCACAGTCCATGAGAACCACAGACCTGGACTATCTCAATCTATGAAAACTACAGACCCGGGCTATTTCAGTCTATGAGAACCTGGGCTATCACATTCCATGAGAACCACAGACACAGGTTATCATGAGGACTACAGATCTGGGCATTTCAAAGACTCCTCAATGAGTCTACAATGATTTCACCTCGTTTTAAATAAAAATTCACAGACATGTTTCAGGGCCTCTCAAGTTTTTCAGTATTTATGTTATAAGTATAAATCATTTTTCCTTTTAGACAACCACAATCTCAAAGTGTAATAAAGGACAGAACACTTGGAAGAAGAAATATGTTTGCAATTTAACAAAAAGTTAAGTAGACTTCTACATTTTCTCATCAAAGAAAAATTTTAATTGTGAACATTAAAAGAGTTTGGAGAAAACACTGTACTCATCTTCCCTTGAGAACTGCATATGATTGAAAGATGAAAGTGATCCTGAAATCAGAAATATTTCAAGAATTGTCTTCACATACCATATGGAACAATTCATCTGCACAGAATGGTCCTTCTTACTAAAAACATTCTAATGATAGAATAGAGAAATCCCAGATCAAACCTCAAAAACAGGCACTTATAGCCTTCTAGTTTGGCCATTTACAAATTAATTTTCTCCCGCTTAATCTCTTGATTATTATAAGAAGTTCATTGGCTTTGGGGATTCTTTCTGAGGAAAATATACAAAATGCAAGATTATAAAAATGTACTTATATGACACTTGCCTCTCAAAGGATTCCAGCTTTGTAAAATGTTAGCTCCTTTAATTCACACAGTTCCCAGGTGTTCCCAAGTGGAGTTGTTTGATGGGCTTTCTGTCATTTTCTACTAGGGAACATGAGTCACTGTCTGTACCAGATAGTTTTATGTCAACTTGACACAAGCTTGTTGGCATACCCTGCACTTAAGGTTGCACTCTACCTTGTCCCGGCAGCTCTCTGAGCTCGGTGCAAAGTGGAGAACTCCATTTCCAGCAGGGCTCCCCCCCTACCTGGGTAGTGTCTCCAGGCTTGAAGGCACAACCTTATCTGGAAGTTGTCCCTAAGCCTGAATGTCTGCCCTATCTCAAGCGTGACCTTCGACACAGACCCCTGCAGATGCTCTCCCCCTGCTGCCCATATGATAATTAGATTTTGTGATCCCAATGTATGGCAGGACTGTGTCGACAAACGCAAACCAGGTGATGGTCCAGCTGCTCTCGCCGTCCTGTATTACCTCCTTTACTCTGGAATAAAGCTGAGCTGTAACACTGGAACTGTCTCCCGGAAAACTATTTCTGTCATACTCACAGACCTTACAAAGCCATGCACACCACCTCTGTTCCCTTTGTCCTCATAGCCTGGTGGTCAACAAACCACAAAGAAAAGGGATCCCACACAAGCTAATGTCATCCGAGAAGGGGGAACCTTAACTAAGGAAATGCTTCCATAAGCTATGGCTGCAGACAAGCCTTTAGCATATTTTCTTAATTAGTGATTGATGGGGAAGGTTGCAGTCCATTGTGAGTGGTATCATTCCTGTCCTGGTTGTCCTGGGTTCTACGGGAAGGTTCCAGTCCATTGTGAGTGGTATCATTCCTGTCCTGCTTGTCCTGGGTTCTACCAGAAAGCAGGCTCAGTAAGCAAGCCAGCAAGCAGCCGTCCTCTGTGGCCTACATCAACTCCTGCTTCCTGTTTTAGTTCCTGTCCTGACTTCCTTTGATAATGAACTGTGATGTGGAACCATAAGCCAAACAAATCCTTTCCTGCCCAAGTTGCTTTGGTCATGGTGTTTCTTCAAAGCCATGATAACCCTAACTAGGACATCACTGCTCTGGAGGCTGAATTGGACTGCATCATTGCCTAACAGCTGGCTGAGGAGCTAACTCACCTCATTCCAACCCCCTCTACACGGAGCAAGAAGTCAACATATTTTGGACCAAAGTTGTGGTTCAAGTTTGGTTTTATTTCCATTTCTCTAAGATCTGGAAATGAGCTGTCATGGGCCATGTCTTCTGCAGAATTTGACGAAGTAAGACACAGAAAGAAAGACTGAGCATCCATCTGCTTTTCTTCATTCTTTACAAGAAGCAAACCTGTGCTGTCATTTACCGACAAATAGGGCTTGTCTCCAAAGCATAATTTCTTTTTGCTATAACATGTACAAGGTTCAAAGGGGATTATGAAAAGTAATATTATTTTCAGCAGGTAATGATGCATCTCTAATTCTTGAAATAAAAAATTTAAATGATGTACAATTTTAAAAATCAATTCTGCTTCCCATCTCACTAGTTACCTAATTCTACCCAGAGGCAACTCAAGTTCATAGCTGTATAGTCTTCTAGTTTATGAACATACTAACGTATCTTTAATCAGAATCACCTGACAAAAAGTCAGTCATATCTATGAGTAGACTCAGTTTTTAAAATAGACTCTATGTTTCAAAGAGTTTGTTTACTTTAATTTTTGGATACTTTTCAATTTGCCTTGCATGGAAAGTTTGTCTGTTCACACTCTAACCAGAAATGTTTAAGAGTTCCTGTTTCTTTACACCTTTGGCAACTCATTATACAGTCAAGTTGTTTAACTTAGAGGCAACATGGATCAAACAGTTCTTTATCTAGTTCTTAAAGATATTTTATGCATTAAATGACTACTTACATTATCATGGGTCCACAAATTAAATAATTTCCATATATCACCAAAACCTTGGTATAGAACTATTTTAAGGTATTGGTCATACCACTCACTGTGAACTTGCCAAAATAATTCTATGTGGTAGGTGTTTCAATAACTATTTGATCCCAAACAGTTCTGTCATCACCAAAGAGTCCAAACAGTGCACTTGAACTTCCTACTCCATCATCTGGTCACTTTGGGGGAAACTGGGAAATAAGGCAGGTAAAGATGTATAAAATATTATTTATTAATTTTACCTTAAAGCATATACTTAAGCCAGTCATGGTGGTGCAGGCATTTAATCCTAGCAATCAAGAGGAAGAGATGTGTGGAACCCTGTAAGTTCAAGGCCAGCCAGTTCTGCAAAGCAAATCCCAGAACCCTGTCTCAAAAAAATCATAAAAGCAAAAATGTGTTAAGAATCTATCTGTAACAAGAATAAGTACTTCAAAGATATGTGTAGGTTTGTCTTTGTAGTTATTGCAAGTTGAACTAAGAAGAGAAATTAGCCCCATTAGATGTATAAATTTGCTTCATGAGCCAGTGTAGCTAATCCACTGCACATTATTTACACTGTGTTTCTAAAGGTGCCGTGGAAACATCTCATATCCCACAGGAGGACTTGTACTCACCTCTAAGTTACTTTTCAGAATATTTGCCATAGTTGTCTCCATTTTTAACGGTTATAGGAAATACTACAGGTTTTACTACATAAAGGGATATTTATGCATGCCCTACAGCATTCTGATATCCACAGAGTAGTACAGGAATATGCATGTATGCCCTGCAGCCTTCTGGTCTCCACAGAGTGTGGTATAGGGATATGCATGCATGCCGTGCAGCCTCCTGATCTCCACAGAGTAGTACAGGGATATGCATGCATGCCCTACAGCCTTCTGATCTCCTCAGAGTGTGGTATTTTGACAACATATGACAGAGTACTAGACTTTGTTCACTTTTTAAATACATTGGGTTCCTACTTCAATCTCAGCATCAGTGTTTATATAAAAATTATACATGTCCTTTCTTGAAAATGTTTATCTTGCTTGCTGTGGTTGTGTTAAACTGAACTGTGACTGAACTGTTTCTCCACTTTCCCAAAGTCACTGGGCTTGTTCACCAAGCAGAGGAAGAAATTGCAAGAAAACACTTACTGTAATTTCTGTGGGAAGGAACGGATGAGGTGGAGTGAGCAATTCAGGATTGACTAGTTTGGATCATTTTAGTAGTTGGTAATGAGGAGCTGTCTCTGGCCGTCTGGTACTCGGTAGGAGATGAGGGAAGAATTAGGATACATCTCAAGTCTTGAGTCTGAGAATCCGCCAGGCCGGTTAAGGGGGTGGACTGTAGGTTGGCCAACTTCTATTTCAAAAGCTTGCCCAGGTGGAACAGCTCCTGAACTGAAGGGGTAGGAGAAGGGAAGCACAAGACTAAATGATTCAGGCTGTTCATCCAGCAGGGTATGTCCTGCATGGACAGATGGAGACAGATGTTAAATAAAGTATGAAGTTCACAGAGACAAGACCAATGCAGCAATGCAATTGCCTTTAATTGAGCACCACTGGCTCTTTGCTGTGTGGTATAACCACTGTGGCATATCCCAATCCTTAGTATTTTTGCATGTAATTCTATTTGTATATGCAATCACATGTATATGTAACAGCATTTTATATATAATAAGCCTTTAGTCAGAGCCCAGGAACATAAAGCACATCACTGTTAAAGCATCACAGTTTAGGGGCTGGGGAGGGCTCAGCAGCTGAGAGCACGAACTACTCTTCCAGATGACCAAAGTTCAGTTATGCGTCAGTCGGCTCACACCAGCCTATAAGTCAGTTCCTGGGGACTGGACATCCTCTGCCTGCCTCTGTGGGCAGTACACTCAAATGCACAAACAGCCCTCCCTTCGCGTATATATATAAACGTCTAGTTCATCATGAATACGATGACATCTTTTGTTAAAGTGGAGGAGGTGCTCTCTGAGGTGGTGAAGCAGTTAAGAGCACACACATGCTGTTCTTGCAGAGGTTCTGATTTCAGGTCCCAGAGCACAGAGATGGCTTACAGCTCCAGGACATCTGATGGCTTCTTTGGGCACCTGTATTCATGTGTACATACCCTCACACAGACACACACAGAGACACAAAATTAAAAGTACAAATTAAATATTTTAAAAAGCACACGTTAATTTGGAGTGTTATAAAAATTTCACAAATTATTTTCTATCAGTTTTCTACAAGATCTGTGAATAACACTGTGGAAGGACACTTAAAAGAAATCCCACATTAGCTCAGAATCAAGAAATAGACAGTTATTTATTTAGGGTTAGATTCACAAATCAGAATCCTCTGCTGAAACAGAGATTAGAAACCGAATTCCGCAGCCGGTAAAGAGGCCAGATGCATGCTCTACATCGGCATAAATAGTGTAAGAGGCCACACCTCACTGGGCAGGTAACCCCTGGCTGTAAGACTTCCTACAGCATAACACAAACACGATTTTAAATACAATAATGATACCATAAGATGCCCCTTTCAACTGAACACTTAGAGGGAGAGTGTCTCCTTTTCTTCCGTGTTGGAGCCATTGTTAAGTTACCTTTGGTCCTGGAAATAACCTCTGACCTGTGTTTGAGCAAGAAATTCTAGTGAAACTCAGCATATTACACCCATAAAGAAGGCATACATACATGGGAGTAGAGGGAACCCATGTTGGGAAGAGGAATTTCAGTGGAGAAGAGGGGGGCTAGGGGACGTGGGGGTGAAGATGACTAAAGTTCAATACATAAATGTATGAAACTGAAACAATAAAGTAAAACCAAAGAGGAATTATGGCGATAACTTTCTGTTTTTGTGTTCCCTTCTGTGGTGATGTAGAGTCCAGGGACATATAGGTTCCAGCTAGAAAGCACTGACAATTGGAAAGTTTTTCTCACTCATCATCTGGACAAAGATGTATTTATTTAGAAGCAAAAGTTATGTTTTAAAAATAGATTGGTTATTTCTGTCAGTGCAATATGTGAAAAGTTAATGTCTATTTTTGAAGCCATAACAAGGAGATGGCTTTTAATATCCTTTTGTCCTCCAAATAAGTCTATCACAATATGTTATAGTAAAACTCATGTCAACAGATCTGTCACCCTTACATTAAACAACATGTGCTACTTGCTAAACAGAAAATGTCAAAGCTTCATTTTTCCATGTATCAAAAGCAGAATTTAAAGTGGATTTTATAAACTACTAACTTTAATATCCTGATACAATCAAGTTCACTTCTAGAGCAGTGATTTTTAACCTGTGGGTTGGGTCACACATCAGATATTTATATTACGATTCATAGCAGTAGCAAAATTAGAGTTATGAAGTAGCAATGAAATAATTTTATGGTTGGTGGTCACCACAACGTGAAGAACTGTATTAAAGAGTTGCAGCATTAGGAAGGTTGAGAACCACTGCTGTAGAAATTACCAACTGAGCAGTTAACTTGGGTAATCAAAGCTAATGTCCCCATTTAAGACAGTGAAATCTGCATTTTAAATACACACTTTCCTGAAAACAGTCCCAGTGCACAAAATCTACTGGTGTTGAAATAGCACAAGTCAACATGAAGTGTTACAAGGGTAACAACAACCAACTGGTGGGAAATTGCCAAGGATAAAATTCCACACAGGCAAGTCTAAACCATGGTGTACTTTTTGCTCTGAGGAGCTGCCCACTTTAAAAGACTTCGCGGCTAAGAGCGAAGCAGCCATGATTCAAAATACCTCCATGGTCCAGGGAAAGTCCCATGTGCTAAGTCAGGTGAAGATGAGCCCAGATAGTAGGGGCCTCACAAGCAAACAAAAATCCTCTCTGCAAAAACACCAAGGACACCTGATCTTGGCCAAGAGGCCCAGAAGCAATGAATGACGCTGAGGCAGACCTCAAATTATTTCTATAAATAACTTTTTAAAATGCAATACAATGTCCACAGAAAATCAAAGAAGGTCAAGTACATAGACAACAAAATAGCATGAATGAGTCAGAGCCAAGGAATAAAGCAGACTTCAGTAGATTTTCCAGTTTTTATATTTATATATTGCAGTATTTATGCTGCTGCACATCTAGAGATTAAAAATGCAGACTTTAAGAATAGCAGCAAGAAATCAAAACCTATATAAAATGCAGTAGATGGGTTTAACGGCGCTTTTGACACAGCTAAAGGGAGAGTCAGGGAAATGAAGGCAGAGATAAATATGAAAACAAAATGATAAAAATGTAAAATACAGGGGAAGAAGAAGTAGAATAAGGTATAAAAGACCACTTATTCGATACTGATTTCTTGATTTATTTAGTGATTTACTCAAAGTGCTGCTTGTACTGCCTGTTTGCCAAACATGACTTTATTTGCTACCTGAAACAGAATGACCTGGAGAGATTGCTGAATCAATGGGCCGTTGTCCTTAACTTGCTGACTGCCACTGATTTTCCGTAAACTCTTGCTTGTTGCCTCTCCCACACTGCAGTTTTCGAGTATAAAACGAGAACGCAAACTGGACTCAGACCGAAGTCTTTCCGAAGCTATTCTGGCTTTGATCCATCTGTGACATCTCCCTTCCACTCTCTTTGGTGTCAGAGTGCTTATTCCAGAAGGACTTCCATGGCAAAGAGATACATGACATCCAATGAAAAGACCTAACAAATTAATTGTCATCCCAAGTAAAGAGAATGATAATCTGTCATCCTTTATCATTGGAACTGAGAAAATACCTGAGGAAACATTGACCTTAGGAAGAAAATTCATTTGGTTGACCATTTCAGAGGTTTTGGCCTGTGATTGCCTGGTTTTGTGGTCTGTGATTACCTGATCTTGTTGTTGAGGGTCTTAGGCAAAACTGAACATCAAGGCAGTTAACATGTAGTAAATTGAAACTTTTTCCTTCATGGTAGCCAGAAAGTAGAGCTAAAGACAGGAAGCGGCCAGAGAAAAGATACCAAAGAGCTAAGTCACTCTGAGTCACATCCTTTAGTCAGGCCACACTTCCTAAAGTTCCCAGCACCATCCAAGAATGCCCCCAGCTGGTGACCAAGCCCAGAGTATGTGAGCTTATTGGAAGCATTCCATATTCAAACTATAACAGCAATATTCAAAATGATTATGTAGAGTCACAAACACACTCCCCACAAGATATTTTTATAATTACAAAACTTATAAGTTCCATTGTAGAAATAAGATACAACTTTAGCCAAGTGACCAAAGTCAACACAGCAGGAACTGAACAAATCAACAATGTGTCTACAGAAGTACGGGAACTGAGAAGGTACCATATCACTTCTCTTTTTCCTCTCTTTTTTTAAAATTTGTGTACATGAATATTTGACTGTATGAGTTTAAGAGCATTGTATACATTCAGATACATTCAGAGGGCAAAGGGTGTTGGATCTCCTTGAACTGGAATTACAGGCAGTTGTAAGCCAACTGATATGGGTGTTGGGAACCAAACCTGACTTCTCATCAAGAGCAATAAGTGCCCTTACCTGCTGAGCCCCACAATGTCACTTCTATAAAACATCCAGAAAAATACTTAATTAGCATCTCATCATAAGTAAATATTAGTCAAACACTGTTTACTCAAAATAAGTTAACTATACTCTCGTAAAACAAGAACACAAAGACAGATTGAGAAAATGTTTCAAACTAAAACAAATCATGTAGAAATATCAACTAAATGAAACTATAATACTAGACAAGAAAAACGCAGTCATAATAAGGCCTATAGGTTATACTATTGCATAGGTATCGCTCTGGATTTCCAAAACTGGAATATCATGTAAGAAAACACATCTTTGATTTTGGGAAATTTAAAGTATTATGATTTTCTACAACAATGAATTCTAGATTGTGAGGATCAGCCCCTCCCCCCAGAACAATGAGACAATCAAAAGAGAAGACAGATCTAGGAATACACAGAGTGCAGTTCCACAGGGGCCTTTCTGCCCAAGCCGTGTCACTATGAAAGACAAGAACAACTGAATTCTGATCATTTGCCTCGAAAGAAGGAACATACGCTGGGTCTGGGAACAGGTGACTTCATTCCTGCTGTGATGAATCTGGCTAATCTTAAACTAATATCGAAGAGTCACATCCATGTGCCAAGGTTCAGTTATAAAGCCCATATGCCACCGTTAGTTTTATGGAAAACTAGAAGCAAACGTGTCTCTAGTTACTATGGGACAATCATGGAAGGTAAGACCAGAGGGCTGTAGTCATGTCAAGCTGAAGCCATACACTAACTAGTTGATTAAGTGCTTAGTCAGCAACTTAACTTTCCAGTGTAGACTTAAAAGAAGAAAGGCATTAGCACCAAAATTCAGTGTAATTGTGAGAACCAAACACCAAAAAATGTAAAGATGTGGTCAGAGTAATTGGGAGAGTCCCACAAGAAATACTGAAGGGGAGGCTTTGAGAGAAGGGATAACTTCCAAATTAATGCAGAGGAAAATGGAAGAAAACAAGCCAAATGCCCAAATTGACAAGAGAACTGAGACATTAAAGTGTAGGTGAGACAGAAAATATTGGCTAAGCGACAAAACAGACAAACAAAATGCCTGCTTTCAAAAATCAGGAGAATTGAGCCAGGCAGAGAGAGGTGCATTGTCTTTAATCCCAGCACGTGGGAGGCAGAGGCAGATTTCTGTGAGTTTGAGGCCAGCCTGATCAACAGATAGCCAAGGGATACACAGAGAAACCCTTTCTCAGAAAACAAACAAACAGGGCTGGAGAGACGGCTCAGAGGTTAAAAGCACTGACTGCTCTTCCAGAGGACCTGAGTTCAATTCCCAGCAACCACATGGTGGCTCACAACCATCTATGAGATCTGGTGCCCTCTTCTAGAGGGCAGGCATACATGCAGACAGAACATTGTATACATAATAACTTAAAACAAACAAACAAAAAATCAGGAGAGTAAGTCTACCTCAGAAATAAGTCAACATAAGCTTCTGATCAGATTTTGTTTCTTGACCTGTGTGGATATGGCTACATAGGGTTTTATTTTATGATTTTTATTTGAGCTAAACACCTATTTTGTGTGATCATCTATACATTTGTACCACACACATACAGATATATATATATATATGCTATTAAAACATAACCACTCTCTCACCCTCTCCTTGCCATATAACATATGCCACATAGTATATGCCCCATATATAAACTGATGAAATAAATGGTCCTTCAACCCCCTAAAAGAGCTCACAAGTTTAGGCAGATTAGAGTTAGACAAGCGTTAGATCTGAACTTTTCTGTCCCCCCAAAAATAAGCCTGTCCTGCTCTTCCTGGCAGCTGCATTCCTGTGTGTGTCGCCACCACTGCAACCTGCACTGTGGTAGTGACTGTCTGCCTGTATTCCTTCCTCCTTCATGACATAGCCAGCAAGCCTTGAGGTGTGGTGTTCACTAGCAGATGGGCTATTTTTTGGCACAAAGTTCCTTTAAGCAGAAGGTGCCATGCTTCTAGAGCCAATTGATAAAGCAGTTTGATCAAAGCCTTGTAGAGGAATTGATTTATAGAAATTCTGAAATACACTAAGAAAGTAGGAAGTATCACAGAGCTACCTATGAAGGTCCCCAATGCCCCAGCATCCCAGGATTGATGGTTAATATAATCCCAGCTTCTCTTATCCACCTCTCATGAGCTTGATAAAAAAAATAAACACACTTTGGACTGGCCCAAAGCATTGATTAAAAACATAGGAAATAATATTGTGATATAGCCAACAGCTCTGGGTTTGTAAAAATTAATTTTCTATTTTGAAGCATTTGAGTTGCCCGTTCCTTGTGTCTTTTCATTTAATCAGAGCTACTTAAAAAGTATTGTTTAAATTAATGGAAAAGAGGCTATGAATTTGAAAGAGAGTAAGGAGGAACATATGGGAGGGATTGGGTGGAGGAAAGGAAGGGGGTAAATAATATAATTATAACCTCAAAAAATAAAAATTATAGTATTATTTAAGCAAAGCCTGAAAGAGGAGTGGGCACATGATTCCTGCCCTGACTTCAGGGTCAGGAGGGACTGCATTTGACTCAAGCTAGCTCTTCCTCTCCATACATGTTTCCTACTCTCTACTTGTGTCCCTTCCAACAAATGCCTTTCTTGAGTTTTAAGTCCTCAAAAGTGTCTGCAGTAGAGAAGCTGTATCCTAAATGGTGGCCTGGAGGTCTTTCAGTGATCTTCTTCCTGAAGTTGCTGAAAGGGAAGACTAACAGTGACCAAAGAGTCAGAACTCACCTGTTTCTCAGGTAAATGATTTCATCTCAGCATGTCTTGGCAGGAGAAGGATTAGGCTAATCAATTTCTGTAATTTCTGCTTGCGTGTGCGCTGCAGAGCATGAACACACTGTGAAGCCCAGCAAGCTGCCCGCCTGAGTGTTAGGCCTGTAAGTATTGTGGCATGTGGAGAACAGGGTGTCTGTCTCACACACACATGAGCACGTACACACAGGCAAACAGGGTGCCTGCCTTACACACAAGTGCACATACACACACACCTACACACTCGTCATGAGCAGTTCTCTGGGATAATGGACAATCTTTCCAAAGATTCCTTACCCTTGGTGTTCAAATATTCTTCAGGCAAAGCTTCCTGTTCCTATGATCCTTTATTTAGGGTTTTGAAATCCAACCTCAGCATGATTTGTATATTCTAAATAAAAAGGGAATCAGAAACTTTCTGTAAAGGGCCAAAGAGTAAATATTTTAGGTTTAAGGGCCATATGGTTCCTATCCTAACTACTCAGTTCTGACATTGAAGTCACAAGCAGTTATGAGCAATATTTAAACAAATGAGCATGGCTGTGTTCCTATAAAACTTTATTTATGGATGCTGAGATAGGCTTTCTGTAACTATTTAAAAATGTAGAAACGATTCTTAGCTTGGGGCCATATGAAACAGGCATGGGCAGTTCAGCCCTGGGTTGAACCCTGATTGAAAGAACAAAGTATTTCCGCTGCAGAGTTTACAACTGTCAATCATTAAAGGTTGTTCAACTTGCATGCTGTACTTGAGGGATTATGTTTAGCTATAACTTTTATAACCATTGGCTCCTCTTCTATGTTTTAGATAGAGATCATGTTTACAATGCTTATGGCAATCCGACTCTGAGAATCTGGTGGATTAGCCGAGGATGCCAACATAAAGAATGATCATAGATTTGGGGCTTTAACTTAAAGATTAGAAGTTCTTTTATATTTGTAAGCCTTAACCAAATGTCTAAACAGCCTTGAGCATTTCTACATTTATACGTCTTATTGTGTAGTAAAATTTTCCAAGAAGAGGTTCGTTGTTTGAGAAGTCAAATGGCCTGGTCAAGTATTTGGAATAAAGTATGTTGAATATGTTTGTAAATGACTGCAAAATGTTTAAAGAGATTCGATAAACTAATAACTGTTAATTTCAGAATGTCTATTTTGTACAACTTAATCAAGCAGCAATCAAAAAGCAAGGGAAGGATATGAATATGGTAAACACACCTCAAATCCTCACATTTGAAGTATGAGGCGAGGAGATCGTGACTTTAGTGAGACTCAGGGCAACATAGTGAGTTGTAGGCCAGACTGCTACAAACCAGACTGTCTCATGGGGATGGGGCAATGATTCAGATATTAAAAGTGCTTAATGATCTTGCAGAGGATGTCCCTAGCATCCATATCAGGGCAGTTCATAACTGCTCCAGTTCCTAGAGATCTGATACATTTTTCTGGCCTCCGTGAGCACTTGAATGCATATGAATTCGGGCAGGAGCACATGCATACACATTTTTAAAAAACTATCTCAAAAAAAGCAAAGAAAGCTAAAATTCCCATTTTTAGGGATTTGTCAGTGAAAGAACAAGATTTATACAGAGCTTAAAAGTAAGCAAACACATTGAAAGTATGTATCATTTTTAGTTATGTAAATCATAATTATCATATTTTAGTTACATAAATTATGTTTTAATCATTGCTAAGTTGCTGTTTCTTAAAATCTCAGGTAACTGGAACTAATCGTGTTTGTACAAAACCTTCTTGAACTCATCCTAAAAAGAGGCACATGAGGAGCATGGTAGTGAGAACCAGTGTGGTCAATCTATCTGACCAGCTACTGCCATTCAGCTATCAGTGGTATGACAGCCAACCAGACTGTGACCACAGTGCTGTGCTGGCACTATTTCTCTCAATGAGACATCTTTTTAACTTTTTAATATTTTTCTTTATTCTCTAGAATTTCATAAATGTATATAATGAAATATGATCGTATCCACACCCTATTCCCCCTCTAATGCCCTCCCATATCCCACCATTTCACACCTTTCCCAACTTCATATCACCTTTTTGTTTGGTTCTGTTTGGTTCTTGATAACCCAGGAAGTTCAGTTCCAGTCCCTCATCTATGCATGGGTGTGTGGTAATCCTCTAGAGCATGGGAAACCTACCAGTGACCACACCCTAAAAATAAATTGAGTCCACCTAACTTGTCAGTGATCACTGCCAGTAGTTCCTTATTTAGAGGTGAGACCTGGAAAGCCCCTCCCCCATCTATGCTGGAATTTTGCCTGGCTTGAGCTCGTGCCCATCTCATATAGGGTAGCCAGAGTTGCTATGAAAACATGGTCTTCATCCAAACCAATAGTCAAACCTATCCAAGGCACTGAGAATGAACCAAAAGTCATGGTAGAGGAGGCAGGTGATATTGCATTGAAGCACTCTGAGGCTGGAGATTCACATGCTGGAATGCAGATCATCATCAACATAGGCAGCTAACAGCTGATGCATATTAGTGCCTGTTTTCTCGAGAAATATTCTTCACATGGAAACATAGAACAGAAAGTGGTATCCATCAAAACCTGATGTCAGCTTAATACCGTGTCTTCCCTCGGCATGATTTAATTTTCTGCGTGTGCTTGTTTGCAAGGGATGGATTCAGGACCCCACACATGCAAGGCAGTCACTCAGACACTGAGCTATATATCTCTGGCTACCCAGCATAACTTCAAAGAGAGGTCAGTACACAACCATCTGGGATATTTGCCCTGCCACCTATTTTTGTACAGTCTTCAAACTAAAACTGGTTTTTATACTTCTAAGAGTTCTTTAGAAAACAACGCTGACATTTTATAACATATGAAAGTTATAGACAATCTGAATGTCAGTTTCCATAAAGAAGTTGTGTTGGTACACAGATAACCACACTCACTGACATTTTGTCTGTGACTGTTTTCACATCATTGAATAGTTTCACTGGAGAGAAACCACAAGGCCCACAAAACACTTACTATTGGTCCCTTATAACAAAAGCCTACCAACCCCAAGTCTTAGAGAATAGCTTTATAATCTCAAGTGACATGATGCTGTAGAAAAATCTAAATGCTCCCTGTCATGACTTTCCAGCTGATAAGCTGACAATAGACATGTTAAGAGAAAAGCCCTAACAAATGTATTTGTTCATAATTTGTGGTGACACAAAAAACTTCTGGTCAGAAAACCAAAGTCCATGGTGAACAGTCCATTTCTATGCTTAGGCTTGTAGAAGTCTGGAAAGCCAGGCAGAAATGTGACTGGACAAGAAAATACATGATCCAGAAGTAATAGCGGTTGAGACCCAGTAGAGTTGTCAGTTCAGATCCTTCTTGCCTCTGTGCAGCATTCTGTTCTTCTAGATACAAGGCGAAGCTCTACTTGAATTGAGGGTCATGTGATCTCCACTTACGCAAGATAGGCCAACAGATGGCTTTGGAGTGTGTTCTTCCAGGTGAGTATGGAGGTTAGAACAATGTTCTTTGTGCTAGGGTTAGCTGTGACTAGGTCTGGTTTCTAAAACATTAGGGAAAAGAAACTCTAGAATTACTGACTTGTCATGGTAAGAATAAGAGGTGAGAGACAGGACAGAAGGCCAGAAGCTTGCTTTTCCCTTAAGGCCTTCACTTTGGGGTGGCATTTTGTTGAGCCCCACAATGTACTAGTTGAGAAAGCCAGGGCTACAACCTACTTCTAATGCCAGGTGATCTGAGGTGAGTTATAGCCAGAGGTCTGAGGTTGGGATCCACTCCAATGTTGTAAACACCCAATGTAGTGCTGTCTGGCAAGTGAGCACAGCTCATTTGTATGATTTCAGAGCATTGCTCTCTCCTGGAGTGAGTTGTGTCTGAAAGAATTCCCTTAACTGCTTAATTAGGAAGCATCACATAGCTTGTCTGAGACTAGTCTCTCCTGTCACATTGGCCTGCCCTCCATCCTAACGCTCCCTTATCCTGAGTGAGTATTTGAGGGAAATTGGGATATATTTAGTTCAGGATAAATGGGACTAAGGAAAGTGGCATTTGGAAGAGACTTAGTTTGGGTTAAATGGGGCTGTGTCCATATGACTCCAAGTCACCTGGTCTGTAGTAATGATTAGTTCTTTGTCCACCCACCTTGCCAACACAGCTCTATGACAAGGACAAGAAAAATACAATGCTATAAGAAAGTGCCATAGAGCACGCAGTAACAGAGAAACTGTTCAAGAAACAAGAGTTACAGTTTATGAAAATGCTAGTTCATCATCATATGAAAATATATAGAAACACAACATACACCATGCACATTCATATTTGTAAGTGAAAACTTTATTTCTCTTGCTATCTTGGACATATATGGTCAAGAATGTGCTTGATAGTAAAACACATATTCTTATGAATGTGCCATATATATTTTATGGATATAATTTCACATAAAATGTCTATCTTTTTTGAAAACTTGTGTTACCTAAGTGTTGGCCTGTAGTACTTGCTTAAGCACTGCAGTATATCTGTGCAAGAAGGCATGTATTTCATGAATCGCAGCGTAGCCTATCAAACTGTGTTTGATACCTGGCCTGGTTAACTTAGGTCATTCTGTAAAA
>LOEQ01003759.1:89700-100221 GCA_001685075.1 Bramus lutescens
GGGGGGGAGGTGTCACTTCCATATCACACCCCTCCCCCAGAGGGCTGCTGTGAGGCAGAATTTTCCAGGCAGAACAAGCCATTACACACATGAACCTCACAACAGCCATGACTTCATGCACAAGGCCTGCACAAGATGAAGCCAGACAGAACCCAAGCCAGGATGGAGAAGGGGATCAGAAAGCCTCACCCCTAGTGCAATTGATAGCTGCTTGGGGAGAGAGAGTTCATTTTCTCATGCTCCAGTAGATGGCCCTATACCCATGCACATACAGGAACACCAACCAGATTCAGAGGGCTTTAAAAAAAAAAAGAATGCATGAAGTTGGAAGCATAAAATGGTAGGAAAGGCTAGGAGGAGAAATGGAAGGGAGACAAAGTAGGGTTGAATTTGATCAAAACAAACTATATATATGGATTCTCAATAAAATAGACTTTTTTAAGTACCTGCCAGGACACTCTTCTCTATACTTTTTCTTCATGAGCTTTGCAGAGGTGCTTGGAAGCTACACAAAATCCCAACCCTTCCATGGAGTCCAGGTGTCTTTTATTTATTGTTCTGGCCACATTCATGAATGACTTTAATCACTAATATTAAAATTGTGAAGTTGTTCTATGAGGAGTTTGTAGTGTTTATAGACTTGAGATCACAGAAGTTGGGATTGTTGCAATGAAAGGATTACAGGTCTTCCCATGTTGCAATAAAAGGATTACAGGTCTTCCCATGCTGCAATAAAAGGATTACAGGTCTTCCCATGTTGCAATAAAAGGATTACAGGTCTTCCCATGTTGCAATAAAAGGATTACAGGCCGTCCCATGTTGATCGAGAAGCACAGCTAAAAGAAGAGATGTAAAGCTTATCTATTTGATCCATCATATGATATCATCCATGCGCACATGTTTATGATGTGATTTTGTGTGCGTATGGTGCTGAAGATTGAGCTCAGGGTCTCTCGTGTATGCTACCAGGGTACAGTGCAAACTTGAAATAGTCAGGTCTTGGTCCACAAACCTCTGCTCATTCTCCAAATAAAATCATCCTTTCTAAACATAGGTAGGAAACTTTGTTTTGGTGTGATGTCTGGGGAACATTGGAATAGAGAATAAAACAAGGCAAGTAGGGACAGGTCTCTAAGTGACTGTCCTTTTCCATTTTGCCCAAGGTCCTGGCTTTAGTCGAAATTTCATTTTTTCTGTAACCACTCGAGCTTTTAAAAATGTAAGGAACAGCTGGAATGGAAGAAAACCCCAGACCCCCACAACTGTTGATGGAGCTATTCACGTCAGAACCTGTCCCTGACTGCTGTAATGAGCCAGGCTAGGTCACCATTCTCAAAAGGTAAATTTAAACAACAGTAAAAAGCACTGAACTATTTATTCAATATGGTTACATTGAAGATGAACAAAGAGGTACTGTGAACCCCCAAGTCCATCTCCCAAGGTCCTGAAATGCAGAGCAGGTTTAAATTGAAGGCAAGGGGTGTGATTGGCTGGGCAGTGCCTGGGAAGCTGTGGTCTTACCTGTCATCACGGTCTTGGCTCCAGCCTCAACTTGAGAGGTTCTCAGAGCTAAGTGACATCCTTTGCTGGGAGACATCACCCCCTCTGACTGGCACATTGCTTCAGCCTTTTCCACCACCAATCAGGAGATTCCTGGGAAAATACCAATTTCTGGACACCACTGCTTCTAGTCTGATGGGAAAGGGGGAAGGACAAAGGTCTATAGAATGTCTTCATCCAGGAAGGATGGTTTAAAAAAAAACAACCCTCTTTCCCTTTGCCCAGCCTCTTTTGGTGAAAAAAAAAGTAGATAGTCGTGGCGCACACCTTTAATCCCAGCAAATAGGAGGCAGAGGCAGGTGGATCTCTGAGTTCGAGGCCAGCCTGGTCTACAAAGTGAGTTCCAGGACAACCAAGGCTACACTTGAAAAAATGAAAACCAAAAATAAAATGATCTGAGCAGTGGCCCTGGGTCCTTTTACTCTTACCTCTTATTCCCACCGTCTGTAAGCAACATAGTCCTCTGCAGGGTACACAGACTCCTGCTGGTTTCCCAATAGGCTCCCGGTGTTCTGTTTTCCCATAAAGATGACAGCCCTTGCAAAAGACTGTCAACCTCCTAGTTTTGAAAGTGTTATGTTTTCCCAGCGCATGTACTAAATGGAAAGTGGAGTAGTGCCCCACCTAGGGTGCCTGTGAACCTGGCCTGCAGCAGTAGGTGGCAGTCTGGCAAGCATGTCTGGAGAATTGGCATCTCCTCCATGATGGTCAGTGTTCTCTCCACTTCATGGCACAGAGGGTTAGAACCACAGCCTTGCCAAAACATCCATCTGCGGAATATGATTTCTAGATGGCTTTGTTTGCTTAAGTTTTGGCCAATCATCTGCAATATAAAACGCTGCATAGGATCCTATTTTATGAGGCTACGCATCCCCCATTTCCCCACCTTCTCTGGCTGACTCAGACACTGCACCCAGGACTATGAGCAAAGGTTGCTAATGAGGAAGATTTTCTGTGTCCTACACCAGCAACACTTGAGCAAGCTTGAGGTGTTGACAGTGGCAGAGCCAGTTCTCCATCTCCTGTAAAGTTGCCAGGACAAGATGTGGGTTGAATATGAAGGTTGTAGATTTACTGCTCTCCTTTTTCAGAAGGGAGGGACTGTAACATGGGCTGGCGTCAGAATACAGTTCAGGAATGGAGTCGCGTGAGATTTCTGAATGCTTGTGAGAGAACTCCAAGAAAACAAGGCAAGAATCTTGTAACCTCGGTTTCTTTAAAACATGAAAATATTCTCAGAATGTGTTTTTGAGCTCCTCCTGGATAGGAGTGAGTTTACTTCAGGTTACTCATTATCTCTTGCTCTTGTTTTCAAGTAAATGTTTAAACTCTCCTCTATTGGCCTCTATGGAAAAACGTATTTTTGCCCCATGCTGGCTGTCTTTGTGATTATATACAGCTTGAACTCATTCACGTGACTGCTCTTAACCCGCAGAGTATAAACTGTCTGAGACTCTGAATAAAGTTGACTATTGCATGAGACTTCAGTCTGCCTCATTTATCGGCTCCATCCTCCTGGGTCCCATGAATTTTGCATCGGTAACGAGATAGCTGGGGGATATTTTAGGGGCTGTGGGCAGTTAGAATCATTGTTGCAAGGCTGAATTTCCAGATGACACTGCTGGTGAGATACGGTTTGTGTGTGGGGTGTGTGTGTGTGTGTGTGTGTGTGTGTGTGTGCAGGAAGGACATATTAAACATCACATATTGATTTTAAGAGGACTTATGGATGTAAATATTTAATGTCTTTAAAATAGTACTGTTTATAGTATCATTGTTGGGTTGCAGGAGAATAACCAGTATATGGAGCAAAGGAATTCCAGCAGATTCCAATGTAATACAACTATCCAAAGGTCGGAATACATCAGATCTAACTGAATTCACAAGAGCTATGGCCCTGAATAGCCAGACCTCTGAGTCTTATGGACCTCAATGCATTTTAAAACACAATATGAATCAACATTTAACAACAAGAAAACTTTGGCAACCAATATCATTTAACAATACTTTATTAGGAGAAAATTGCGTTTATTTTACACTCACGATTTGCTTTAAATTCTGGCTCACTTGACACAGTTGTCCCTTTAGTTCTTTTGAGACAGCGTGGACTGGGCATTTGCTGGCGTCCTCGAGTTTGTGACAATGTGTGACCAGGTAGCATGATCAGCCATAGGCTTGCAAGATTTGTGATGCATATTTGCTTGAGCCACACACATCAGTGAATGGTTTGCAACAGCCCTTCTTCCCCCATGGTATCTGCCCACATTGATAGTTTTGTGAATCAAAACTACAGAACCCTCTGGTAGGCCAGGCCTCTTTCACAGATGAATTGCCATGGTGTCGAAACCGTGCATCCGATGAAAACTGTTATCTATTTGATTTGAATGAGACTGGAACAATGAAGCTATATATTTAGGTATGTTGTGTTTCTGAATTCCTTTGCAGGATAAAAGTAGTCAGTTTGCATTGATTTGCATATTTTAGACCCATTGAAAGCAAAAGTCATTCTGTTCAAAACATGCTTAAAGAGGTAGAAGAGTAAACAAGAAATAGAAGAAAAATCAGCAAATGTTAATGAAGATAGTTAACACTCGAATGTAAATAAAGCTGAAAATTTTAACAAATACAGGAAAGAAATGAACATGCTTAGAGAGAAAGAATACAATTCTTGGGATGTTTCTCCAAAATGGGAAAGGGCCCATTTTTGGAAATAGGTTATAACTTGAAGAAGAAGAAACTAGTCATGCAGAAATCTCAAGAGAGCCTTCTGGACAAAAAGATTAACAAATACAAAGACCGACTTGCCCAGCTGAGAGTAGCTGTAACATAGAAACATGGGACAGGAACTGTGGGAGCATAGTCTCCCTCATCTGTGGGGGGCTCTTTGTAAGATCCCATTGAATGCTTGAAATTCCCCACAGTTCTACATACACTCTAGTTTCCTATGCCGACATACTTAAAATAAAACTTAATTTATACAGTAGGCGTCAAAAAAGTGAGCTGCCATAACTTACCACGGTTCCTAGTACCTTCAAATACAGCTGTTTTCCATTCGCTACTAAGTCAACAGCTTTCAATTTTTCACTTAAAGCAGTTTATGGACTTTCGTGGCTATATCCAAATTTCCTTTGATGTCATTATTAAGTAAAATAAGGATTACTACAATGATCAATATGATGAGTCCTATGATTACGGTGGGATAAATGGGCAGACAGCATAGATACAGAATGAACAATTCACACCCTGGGTGAGATAGAATAAGAAGGCACAAGATTCCTTTACCCTACTCAGAACAGCACAGAACTTAGAACTTATGAATTATTTCTGTAATCGTCCATTTAATATTGTCAGATAGTGGCTGACCTCAGATAATTGAAAGCACAGGAAATGACAGGAAGAGACAACTATACACAGAAGGAAGAATATTAAAATATGAAGGTCAAGGGATATAACCAGAGACATGACAACCTAGGGTAGGGTCATAGAGAGTGTAGTAAGACCTGTGGTTGGTATGTAAAATAAATAAAAAATGTAAAATAAAAATTTTTAAAAAGAATGTGGGGTTTTATTGTAAGAGCAGTAGGAAGCCATGAGAGCTTCAGTATGCAAGTGAAGATACCACATGCTCAAAACACTCTTACTTCTTGTCTTATCCATAATATGAAATAATATTGGGGAACACTACCTTGAGACCCAGTTTTGATGAGAAGCCTACTCCTTAGAAATTTAGTGCAACCAGGATTCTGTTTCTGTCTCATATTTCTTGTTGGCCAAGAGAATAAGTTAGGTCTATTAGAATTCAGAAGCTTGTGGGAAGGCTCCTGTAGAGCCAGGATTCACCCCCTGAGGAGTGACCTGGTGATAATTGTGCCCCAGGGACTCCTAGCAGGTACCTTGCACAGCTGAAATAAGACCTCTGAGGATGGAGGGGCCAGATGGTGGTGGTCTCTCAGAAGCTGCATCATGTTGCTAGTTCTGATAAGACAGAAAACACCACAAACTGAATCCAGCTGCTGGAACCAATGGATACAGAAACAAATGTACCAGGGTCAACAACTTCTTTCTGTGGAGTGAAATGCAAGCTGCATATGTTACTTCCATGTATATCATGTTGATTTAACAAGTATAAACTGGTTTGGAGATAAATGCAGCTATCTCTTGGCAAACACACACGTTCAAGAGAGATGAATATATGGACTTCAACTATCCAAGACATCTGGACACTAGTCAATTTCCTCTACAGAGAACATGGAAAAGTATTGCTTAATATGATTTATCATTGTGTAGTTTTTGATGTGTCTGATTGGGACATTGTAACTTCTGTCGGTACCCTGGCCTCTTCTCTTGACTCTCTCTCAAAACAGAACTCTGCTATGGGGACGAAGCAGAAAATTTTGTCTTAAAAGGAAATAAAAAGTTATAAAATGGGTTCAAAACAATACAGAGATGGGAAGAAAGCTGTCTTAGTACAGCTCTGTTTCAGGCCTCACAGAAAAGTATCTTCTCCCACAGCTGTAGATCAAGTCTAATGCTATGCCATCCTCAGTGGGCTGGGGAAGGCAAGAGGAGCTTGAAAGTCATGAATTCCTCCTCTTGGTTCAGCAGAGTTTGGGTGTTGGGTAGAGACTTAGTTATCAATCTTTAGCTCATGGGAGAGCATTGGGGGGTGCTGTTATGTTGGTTTTTCATTTTGTTTTGTTTTTCTACTGTTCATTTTACGGTTGCTTGGCTGGTTTGGTTTAGTTTTCCTGGAATGCATTCAGAGCAATGGTGCTTTGGTCAGTTCCCAGGATTCTCATCCAGTTCTGAATTCAGGTTAGCCCAAGAGAAATAGCTCCAAATAAGGGTAGAGTGGCAGCTTGCCTTCTCTAAGTCTGAGGTCAGCACGCACAGCTCACTCGTGTTCACTTAGCCTTCAATCCCACTTCCCGCTTAATTGCTGAGTCCCCTTCTCTACATTCTATGTAGGTGTGCATGCTGTTCTCAGCCCAGGATGTCACCTCTGTTGCCATCACCACCATGGTAAGGTGGAGGTGATGGTGAGCAAGGAGAGAAACAGACACACTTGTCGCTGGCTGCCTGCCCCCAACCAAGTGAAACTCGGGTGGTTTTGTGTACCGTTATAGTAACTGGGCTGCTTCAGATATGTTTGAAAGGCGTTTCCAGAGGATTTTGTGCTTTTAGTGAAAAAGACACCCGTCAATTAGCTGAGGTCCACGGCAGGATAAGAAAAACAAGGATTAGAAAATTATAGTTCTCAGTTCTGGAACCAGATGACCCCCCTCTCCTGCCCTTATACATAATAGCCACTGGTTCTCCGGGCTTTGGCCTCTCGGGTGAACATAAGTCACCCCCAAGGCTCTCAGCTCAGTGGCTACAGATTGAGGTTATCCATGTAACTTGCATTGAGCCACCATCCCAACCTCCCAGTTCTCCAGCTACAGATAGCCTATTATGGGATTTCATCATAATCACACCAGTTCTAATAATTCTCTTTTCCATATGTGTGTTTACATGTACATAAAACATATATGTACATAATCTTCATGATCCTACCTAAAGAACCACAATCAAAACATTTTTAAAATTAAAACATGGCATAGTGTGTCATAATAATCAATACCCCATCTCTAGGAATCTAAAATAGTTTGCATCAAACCAATGATTTGAGTTTGAAGATCATATCGCTATCAAAAACTGATCACTATAATGTTTACTAAGCAGTATTTGGGGACCTCAATTTGTCACAACATTGGGTGCTACTTTAAGAGCAAGCCATTCATATTATTTATTTTTATTAGTTTTAGTGATCCTTCTTTGTATCCAAAAATTATACATTTTGTTTCAACTACAAGATGGTAAAATATTATTAGAGAAACATAAACATAGAATATCAGGTCACTTCGGAATATCGGGGCCTAAGAGGAAAACAGTTCTTTTCTATGCTACTCTCTAAGAAATTAGTGACTGCAAGCTGCCTGAGATGACTTGATATTGTAATTTATTATTCTCCCTGAAGGAAAACTAATAAGTTTTATTATTATTATTCAGATTTATTCTCCCTAAATTTAAATTACTTCCAATTTTTAGCTATAATACAATGGATATCCCTTATACAACAATGTTATGGTTAGGTTTCTCCATGTATTTCAAAAAAAAGAAAACTTAACTTGAGAATTAGAGCTCATCACTATTTAGGAAATTGTTTTAAGCTAATTTTCTTCCATTAAGCTATAGCATTATTGAGTTTTCCAGCTCAAACCTTGTTTATTTCTGCACTTGTGGAATTTAGCACAGTGGCTGGCATAAAATAATTACCCAAGACATTCTCATTACCATATTTAACTGATTTTATGTACATATTTGGATCTACAAAACAATACTTCATATTAAAATTAATAATAGTTCAGCCATTGCCGGGAAGGTATAAACATCCTCATCTGTTTCTCATGGCAAAATCAAGATGAAATCAGCTTTCAAGCTACTATATTTGATGGTACATTGGTAATTGACAGTTTTAAAAGTAAACATCTCGAAATTATTTATTATATTAGTTCAAATAAAAACTATAACTCTACAAATGATTTCCTTTATTCATAAACATGAAATAAGAACTGAGGACCAGACCATCTTTTCAGAGACTTTATTGTTCTTTTAATTCATTTTCCTATAATTTACTCAAAAGTATCAATAGATTTTTTCATTAAATTGTGTTAGCCCAATGACACAAATATGTACAGTAAACAATATAGTCTAATAAAAACTATGAGAGCAAAGTTACTTTTCTATCCCCATAACATCTGAGACCCTTGAGCCACAGGCAAAACTTCCCCTAAATAAACAGTCACGCCATCACCATCAGCGCTAGTCCAAGCTCAGAGAGTAGCATTATGACTTTGACCCATTTATGAATTTTGATTTATTTGTATGGGGATTCTGTGTTCCATAATTGCTCATTTCTAAGCCTGTCTTAGTAACCAAAGAAAACCCCATGTTTACATGTTACAGATAACATGTAGTAACAGGGAAGAGATTTTTGAAGCAACAATCTCTGTATTACTTCTCTTTATAACTTCTTCCATGGACCATTTTCTCCACTATAATCTTTACAAGCTTGAATCTAACACCAGTGGTCTGAAATTTACATAATATCAATTTCTTACACACTAAGAGATTGTACAAATGAGCCTATATCTTTCCCATACCACATATGGGAGTATTTATCATTTTTATATAAGAGATACAGATATTTTAAGTAGCTGGTATTTTCTGTGTGACCATAATTTAGAGTAAATACAAAAGATTTCATATTTTCTGAAAGGGAAGGGCAGTCCCAAAGAGTTTAGGATGGTTTCCTTTAGAAAAAAAAACATTATTTTTATAAATTTCAAGATATCTATATTTTAAAATACTGCATACTTTAACATGAATTATATTTCTCTAGATAGTACATACAGTTGGCAAATAAAACATTACAGAAAGCCTTACATAGTAATGGTCATGGAAACTTTATTCAGAAATAAACCCAAACTGGAAACAGCCCAGTGTCTTCCAACAGCTGAGTCATTAACAGTCATGAATAGCCATACCATGCAAAGTGATGGGACAGTAAAAAGAAACAAAATACTGACATATTTGCAAATATGTGAAGGACCATACTGACTGGCAAAAAGCCAAACTCCTAAGGTCACATGCAAGTAATGGCATGCAATAATACATATATGTGTGTTCCTTTTATGTAACTATGAGCTAATGTTAAACAGATACAGATTAGGACCTAAGGGGCTTGATGGCTTAAATATGATAGAACCCTGTGGTGATGGGACATTTTTACAGTCACCAACCTAAATGGTCTGACTAATAATTTTTTCTTACTTTATGAGGATGCTCTAAGTCAAATCCACGCTGACAGTGGTATTGCGTACTCCTAAGATGCTGAGCAGCAGCCATGAGCCACAACTTCCAGCATGTCACATGACCACAAGGCAAACAACAGAAAGTATGCTGTGTAACTGGGGTTTTGTGACTCTAAGTATTCAGTAAATTACATGTAACTCCCAATAATTTATTATAAAAAGAATTTGTGTTAGATTATTTTGCACAACTGTATATTAGTGTAAGCCTCTGCAACACTTTCAAGCTATGCTAAACAATGATATGTGCATATCTTTTCCTGTTTTAATGTTCCAAGCTCTCACACATGATACTGGATGTTTCTCTGTACACTACGGATATGTGTTGCTCTCATTGGTTGAAAAATAAATCTGCTTTGGCCTATGGCAAGGCAGGATAGAAGGAGGCAGTAAATCTAAGCAGAGATACAGGAGAAAAGGGGCAGAATCTGGAAGATGCCAGAAGCCACCCAAGGAGCAACATGCTATAGCACCACCAGGAAGCTATGGGCCACGTGGCAATACATAGATTAATAGAAATAAGTTAATTTAAGATGTAAGAGCTAGCTAGTAATAAGCCTGAACCATCAGCCTAACAATTATAATTAATATTAATCCTCAGAGTGGTTATTCGGAACTGACTAGTGGGAGAGAAACATCCGTTTATACACACATATATATTCTGTATGTTGAACATATTTCCCTACTCTTTTTCTGCCACGCCTATGCCGGCACCTGTGTGACAGAATGTCTCTATGGTGGGAGTCGGCATCAGGTGAGGGGTGAGAGCTTCCCGGAGAGATGCCCCCAGCGGTTTCTTGGCGAGTCGGCAGACTAACGCTGTCTGACTAAGTCTTCTCCTCAATCAATGAGTTCCTAGCCATGCTTTATTTGGTTTGTCTTTTCCTCTCTTCTTTACCTGTTATGGCTAATGAAGAATCCCTGTGCCAGGGACTTCGTGCCTCTGCTCAGAATGATGCTTTTAATGGATCATTGAGTTCAGAGAAATTCATGTCTGCACCCCCTCCTGTGATTCAGGCCATTATTAGACAATGTTAGAACACCCACG
>LOEQ01003760.1:2360-14799 GCA_001685075.1 Bramus lutescens
ATTAATAGAAATGGGTTAATCAAGATTAGAGAGTTAGCCAAGAAGAGGCTGGATATAATGGGCCAGGCACTGCTTAAATGAGTACAATTTGTGTGTTGTTATTTCTGGGTATAAGCTAGCCTTGCGGGAACTGGGCCGGACGAAAAGCAGGCCTGCTCGCTGTATCACTACATCTGGCCCTTGTGATGAGTTTTAAAAATATTTCAATAATTAGAATACACCTGGTTTTAATTTTTTTTTTTTAAATTTTAGGTGGAGGATGAAACTGTTTTACATAACATTCCTTATATGGGAGATGAAGTGCTAGATCAGGATGGCACTTTCATTGAAGAACTAATAAAAAATTATGATGGAAAAGTTCATGGAGACAGAGGTGAGCTATATGTATATTCTCTTGGAAGCTTTGCTAAGGACTTGAAATGCTTGGTTTCTTAAGCATAGGGTTTGCAAAAATATTGTAATAAAATTAATTTTTGTGCTTGACTATAAAGGGCTAGCCTGGGCTTACAGACCTACATTTTTAGCGTTTATTTTGTTTTTCCATTGAAAGATCTTATTTGCTACTTGGTAACCACCAGTAACTGGTTATGAACTGTAGCAGCGACATGTAGATTTTATAGGAATGGAGTGTGTGTATTTGGTAAACTTTAAATAGTAAAATTAATTAGGTTTAAGGTTCTATTTATGGGATGTGTGCTTCAGAAAGCCTCCCTGCTCAAAATGCCTTTCGTCAGGGCTGCTGTAGCTCCTGAAATTGAGTGAGTAATCAGAATCCTGAATTCAGGTTTCTCTGTACAGGAGACTCCCTTGATATCAGTGATAACGGAGATATGGTCATATTATAGTGGAAAATAAGGTTTGAAGTGGCCAGTCAGTGACACAGGTTGGGAGAAGGCTAAAGCCACAGGTCCTAAAAGATTAGGCAAGTAATGGGCTCTGGACAGTCTGGGTTGGGGTGATTCCTGAGGAAGCAATAGATGCTAAAGATAGACACTGTTTTCTTGCTGGCTGTGAAATGATCTTGAGTGGCCTTATCTGCCCCCACGTACAGTGCTGTGCTGATAGCGATGATGGTCCTTCCACATTAGGAGACACATACATAATCTGGTGTCAGTGACACTTTCCCTGTCTTTCTTACTGACCCTTAGAATGTGGATTTATAAATGATGAAATTTTTGTGGAGTTGGTAAATGCTCTCGGCCAATACAATGATGATGACGATGATGATGATGATGATGATCCTGATGAAAGAGAAGAAAAACAGAAAGATCTAGAGGATAGTCAAGATGGTATGTTTAATACTAGTTTTTTGTATGGGCCTTCCATCATTTAAAATAAATGTGTGGAGTTAGTGGACGGTTCAGTGGGTAAAGGTGCTTACCATCAAGCTGATGAACTGAGTTTGATCCCTGGGAACCTACACTGTGGAAGAAAAGAACTGACTCTCCTAAGTTGCCCTCATATCTTCACATGAGTATACATTGTGGCACCTACGTAGACCAGGCTGGCCTCAAATTCACAGATACTAGTCTGCCTCTGCCTGCCGAGTGCTGGAATTAAAGGTGTGTGCCACTACTGCCGGCTTTGTTAAATGTTACATCTTAGTAGTATAATCAAATATATTCTCTGCAGCATTTCATTCTCCATTGGAGCTTCTTAATTTCCTTTGCCAGGCAAAGGAATATAATCCTTTTGGACTTTGTTGATCAATTATCATAATCATCTTTATAATAACATCATATATTATGTTCATTGTATGCTGACTTCATATTCACCAGCTCACTTAACCTTCCACAGCTCTATAATGCAGGTATTGTTATCAGATCCATTATATACTGGAAATGGGTTTAGAGAGGCTAAAAGCTAAGGAACATACTGAAAATTGCCATAGTGGGAAGTAGAACCCTGCACTCCAAGGTGATGACCTAGGTCTGACTCCAGAGCTGTACTATTTATTGCCTGTGCATTTGTTACAGATTGTTAGAAACCGATCTGTCCTATGGCAGAGCCCATAACACTGTCCTTTACTCAACAAGCCTAGTATTAAAAGCATAGTAGAATTTAGGGGAGAAGTGCGATTTCAAAAGGCATGGATTCTTTGTAACAGAAACCCGCCTTAAGGATCAACTGGATGATCGCAAAGTTCTACATGCTGCTGGCAGATCTGAAAGTGGATTAGTGAGATTAGTGATCATCTCTGACACAAAGCTGTTAGTTGCAAATAATCAAAATCCGAGGGTTCTGTCTTCCAGAGCTCTTAAAACGAATTTTATGTTTGTTCATCAAATATTCCTCAGGCTTTTCCATTAGAAGGAAGTGATAGAGCTTGTTGGCACGGGCCTATAATCTCAGCACTAGAGAGTGAAGGCAGGAGAGTCAGAAGTTCAAGGTCATCCTCAGCTACATAGTGAGTTTTCTGTCATCTTGGGCTACCCTAGGCAAACCTCCACCGCAAAACAAAACAAAAACCCCAGCCAGTTTTAGCTAGAGACGCTAGAATAGAAAATGGGCTGGCAAGATGATCACCGGGTAAGAGTGCTTGTTGAGTAAATCCTGATGACTTGAGCTCGAATCCCGCTGCAGAAGAAGAGCACTGACTCTCAAATACTGTCCTCTGACCTTCACACATGCACATGGTGCACACACTAAAAATAATAAAATAATCACCAAAAGTTTGAGGTCAGCCTGTTCTTCATTGCAGGCCAACTAGAGCTACATAGTAAGAGTCTTTGTCTTCTTCCCCAGCCTTCCCCAAAATGAATCAAAGTTGATAGTTTCTTAGAAAATCAGCTTTGTTGCGATACTGTGATGCAGAGAAAATTATTGAAACTTGTTTCTTTCACCTCCCTCATCACAACTCACTGTTTAGATAATAAAGAGCACTGCCCGCCTCGGAAGTTCCCTGCTGATAAAATTTTTGAAGCTATTTCCTCAATGTTTCCAGATAAGGGCACAGCAGAAGAACTTAAAGAAAAGTAAGTAAGATTTTTTTTTTAAATATGGGCAGTCTTGCATGTAATTCATCATCTTGGTTTATTCTAAATTGGAATTACTGTGTCTGATGAGCCATTCCATAGTTTACAGGTCACATGCTATTTCAAGCCCAATCTCTCTCTCATACACACCTACACCCCATTCTTGTACTATGTGTTATAAAAATGTTTATTGCGTATAGAATAAGTACACATGAGTGTTCATGTACAGTTTGCACTAGTATATTGTAGCAAACCATTTCTGGGCACTGGCAGAGATTTTTATATTTAATTGAGACTAATATAATACCCTCTTCTGTGGTGTGCCTGAATTGTATTAATGAGCTTGATTTTTGCTTTGCCATGCACAATACCATGACTGGTTCTTTGTATAAGTAAAGACTGCTATGGGTTACATATTTTCTTGCTGTGTTTTAGCTAAGGTAAACATTAAAAAAAAATCAAACCCATGGAAACCGTTTTGAAGTTTTATTTTTCAAAAGTGATTTTTGTTCCTGCTCTACTTACATGTTTCGCTTGTTGTCAGATATAAAGAACTCACTGAGCAGCAGCTCCCAGGTGCTCTGCCTCCTGAATGCACCCCAAACATAGATGGACCAAATGCTAAGTCTGTTCAGAGGGAGCAGAGCTTACATTCATTTCATACACTTTTCTGTCGGCGATGTTTTAAGTATGACTGCTTCCTACATCGTAAGTGCAATTATTGTACGTTTTCATTTTCTATTTTTGTTGTTGAAATATATTTTGTCATTTATCGCAACTAGAATGTACCGATATATCTTGTAGTAAAGGTTGAGAAATATGTTACATCCCTGTATTGTTGTTATTTTTACCTTGATAGAGGATTCCTCTGACATATTTTGTACACATTTAATTCCAGTTATTGCTTCCCATTAACTTGGAGTACAGGGCAGTGACTCTTCACAAGGCTATTATCTAGTGAAGTTCTGATAGTGAAGGAACTCATAGCTCAGAAAAATATCACTGATATTTCTGAACAAGTTTTACTAAGTAGCAAATTGGCTGAAAAGGCATTTATATAAACAAGTTCTTGCCTAATGTTAAAATATTTTCTTTTTGATCCGCTGAATAATTGCTTCATAAGTATTTGCATTTCAATACAAAGCAAAGCATAAAATATTCTTAGTGTCAGTATGAAAACTTACTTTTCCCTTGACATTTCTAGGGAATGAGGTTTCTAGTAAAGTTTCCAGGTAAATAGAATTTGTGTTTGTTGAGACACAGGGTCTTACACTCAGTAGTGGCAGAAGCTAGCCTTGAACTGCTGATTTCTCTATCCTCTTGCCTCAGCCTCCTGAGTGCTAGAATTCCCATAGTTACCACAATGTTCCACCAAAATTGGAATTCCCTCCAGGCTAATATGTGGGTTTGTTTGTTTTCTGTAGTATTAGGGATTGAACCAGGGCCTTGCCCCCAGATGGACACACATCACATCCCTGTTCTTGAAATTTGCAGAGTATAAAAAGCATCATTTATTTTTAAGCACACATTTTGAAAATGTTTGCACTTTACTAGCACTTTGTCTAGTTAATAAATAGCCTTTTCTATTGCAGTTCATTGTACCTAAATTCCATGGTCATAGCTTTAGGAGCCATTGACTCTGGGAAGTTGCTTTTTCCTATACTAAGTAGCCCTATATTAATTTGCTCTTTTGAGTTCATGAACATACCTTTTTTATTTTTTGAGATAAGGTTTCACTATGACAAGGGCCTTGAATTCACAGAGACCCACCCACCTCTGCCTCATGAGTACTAAGATTAAAGGGATTAAGGGTATGTGCCACCAAACCTGGCCTGTGGTGACACAGCTATATCCTTTTCACCTATTTTACATTTTTTACTTTATCTTTTTATTTGTTGCGTCTTTCCACTTATAATTTGTTGTAATAACACAAATTTTGTCCTGGAAATATTAAAGTGGGGGGGGGAGAGAAAGAGAGATTATAGTATTTTAATCTTAAATTAGAAAATTCAATTAGAAAGTGAAGAAGGTTTCTCCACTAATAGCCCCGTCTCGTGTTGGCTGTGCTCCTTGTCTGAAGTGATGCTTTGGTAGTTTCCATACCTGGGAAGTTGTCTTAATTTCCCTCTGTCTATTAGACAGTGAGTGAGCACCTTACTTGGACCTGTCAGTCAATAAACTTGAAATTAAGTTACATTCCAAAACACAAAATAAAAACACTTTCAAGGCATCCACTGCCTCTGGCTCTAAACTAAGTCTGCGCTCTTTTCCTCAGTTATCCCTGAGCCTGGAGGAAGGGGGTGTGATGGAGATGTCCCATTTAGGGCTGAACATTCTTCAGTCTCGTATTCTCTGCTTCCTGACCAGTTGTGGAAGCAGTTAATCACATCTACTGCAAATAGAAGCTTCCCTAGTGACAGTTAAGAAATGCATTGACTATGGTTATAATGATGTTACTAGAAGTTGAGTTAATACTTTCTCCACTTTGCAAAATGATAGTATTAGGCTCTCTCCTATTCAAGCATTGGTTGAGTGATTGCTATTACATGTGAGCATACTTTTTTGGCACATGTGTGCCTTGTGTGAATGTGGAAGTCATTTGTTGAACTTGGTTCTCTCCTACTGTGTGGATTCTAGGAGTTGAACTCAGGTCATCAAACTTGGTGATAAGCACCCTTACACCTGGTGAACCATCTTGCCAGTCCCTTTAAGTGTATTTTAAGAATAACTTATTTTGAGCTAAAACAAATTCACAACACTATTAGAACTATAATCTGAGCATTATTGAGGCAGAAGCAAGATTGCTTTGCCTAGGCTAGATAGCACAGCTTTGGTCAAAACTAAACCAACACAACAAAAAACCCAGCTACCATTAAAAAGCTTAGTTTGTTGAAAACAACTTGGAACTTAGCTCAGTGATTGAGCCTTGCCTAGCAAGGACCTGGATTGCATCCCTAATATTTGAGGGGAGAAGATAGAGCAGAGCCTTTATGGGAAAAGGTCTTTACAAACGCTACCACCACCAAAGAGAAAATAGCCAAAAATCCCACATGGTTCCGTTAATATCACTTATTTAGCCAAATTAAGATCATTTTCGTCTTGGTGATTTTGAATAGTTCTGACGTTTTCCATCTTGTGAGCGAACAACTGGTGCACACTCCCTGGACCTGAGTCCCGCCATCGGGAGCGTCTCCCCAGATACATAGCAAGTAGAACCATTTTCTGCCTCATGCCCAGTAAACTGACCTTCCTCTAGAAATCAAGGAATCATGTCAGAGATCAGCATAGTGATAAACATTTGTAATTCTAGTACTCAGGAGGCGAGGCAGGAAGGTTGCCCTGAGTTTAAAGCCAGCTTGGGAAAGATACAACCCTCCTGTCTCACCCCCTCCCGCAAAAAAACCCTCCTTGCACAGAGAAATTGTACATGCCAGAATATTTTTTATAAAATTAGGAAATCTGGTTTCTTTTTGCAATATTTTTACTTGTTGGAGGTACTAAATACTCAAGTAAATGCTTGTAGTCATACTTTATGCCCATCAATCATACTTGCAAGGGGAAAATGAAAATTATGAATCATTCCAGAGTTTGCCATGTTTTTTAACTTTCTTGGAGGTTGGTGGAAGAATGATCTATACCCTACGATAGATGGAGGGAGTCGTATAAACTACATACTTGAAAGATATTGGTGGGTTTTTCCAGTGGATCTGGGGAAATGAAAAAGTAAACTTTATAGCCATATTCAGATACTTTGTGTTTATTTTACAGCCTTCCATGCAACACCCAATACATATAAGCGGAAGAACACAGAGACAGCTCTGGACAACAAGCCTTGTGGACCACAGTGTTACCAGCATCTGGTGAGATTTATTGCTTTGTTTCTCTGGAGGGCTATTAAGAACTTTGGTGGAGGTGGTGAAGCAGTGCTAATGCTGTCTGGATCCATCCTTACATGGCCATATGACAGGCAGTGTTCTCACCCTCATTTCTCTCATAGCTGTGTACTGCACAGTGTAGTCTATTAATCTTGTATTACTCTTCGTTATCTGTGTTATTTCTTCAGCAATGTTTCTCGGTCTTTAGGATCAAGGACTCTCTACAAAGTTTATGAGTGTGTGAGGCATAGATAGCCCACTTAAGACACCAGAAACTCAGTAATTGTGTGCAGGCGTCCCTAAGCCTTTCGCATGGACGTATCTCTTCTGTGAATGTTTTAGGCCACTTGTAGTTTGAGCTGTACCATAGATCCCACAGATTTTCTTTTTTTTAAGTTATAGAGATTAGGAGTAAGGAATTAGGAAAATATGAGGCAGGAAAGTTGTTTTTTACGGGTACTATCTTATTTTTTACCATTTCCCCTCTTTGAACCAAGCCACTCCTACCTAGGAACTAAGTGGGTATATATTGCCTGTTGGATTTTGGACAGAAGATTCAATGAATGGCACCTACAGAAGGTATCCTATTTTTAAGCAATTTGGTTTTGTAGAGTGAAGTATAAAACTGTTGGCTCCTTTCAAACTTTTCCCTTCTATTTCCACTAAAAATAAATAAATAAATAAAAATTACAAAAAGGAATTCTTGAGCACTGTTTTATATTCTTTATAAGGCAGAACTTTATTGGCTCATCTAAAATGTTTCTGTGGTCTCTTTTACAAACCATATTCTTACCATTGTTTTATACTTTCTGAGATTGGATTGTGATGCTTCAGAATGCAAAATGTAACCCTTCTCTTGTTCCTAAAAGCTCTTTCATGTCTTCCTGTGACTTTGCATCCTTCACAGGAAAATATATTGGATGTTTTAATAGTAAGACCAGAAGTGACTAAGTCATGCATGTATATGTTTTGTGTCCTTGTATACTTTAAATAATACCTTTAAAGAGGTATGTATTATTTTAAGCTTTGAAATAGGAAGTCTGACTTGACACACTTTAGTATGTGAGATTCTCTTTTAAGTGTACTGTATGTATATGTAGAGAAAATACCTTTATTATGCAAAATACTTTTATATTTTAACTTTTAACAAATCTTATAAATTCATCATGTAGAAATGCCTTGCCTGATTTTGCATCATTAGAACAAAATATTGAACCTATTTTTATGTTTCTGAAATCTTGGAACTATCAAAAGCAGACGAAAAGTTGGGTATGTTAATATACAAATGACTCTGGTAATGGGTATCGTGGTAGATTTGTGACCAACTTGTGTTATGCGATGTCTTATTCTATTCCACCAAAATAAGGTTTAGAACTTTACCCTGATGCTTCCTCCATTTTTCATTTTGCAGGAGGGAGCTAAGGAGTTTGCTGCTGCCCTTACTGCTGAGAGGATAAAGACACCACCCAAACGCCCAGGGGGCCGCAGAAGAGGAAGACTTCCAAATAACAGTAGCAGACCCAGCACCCCCACCATCAGTGTGCTGGAGTCAAAGGATACAGACAGTGACAGGGAAGCAGGGACTGAAACTGGGGGAGAGAACAATGATAAAGAAGAAGAAGAGAAGAAAGATGAAACTTCTAGCTCCTCTGGTAAGATAGGTGGGATAAGTGAGTTTGCTATTGCTTTGAAAGTTGAACTTTCTGAGGGTTAAGATCACCGAATGCATGTAGGTACAGACGGCTGGAGTTATAGGCAACTATGAGCCACCTGATGTGCATGTTGGGAACCAAATTTAGATCCTCTCTGCAAGAGCAGTATGCTCTCTTACCATAGAGCCGTCTCTCCAGGGCTCTTACCTCTCCTCCCCTTTCATTGCTAAGATCTGAGAGTTCTCTCAGTGCCCTGGCTGAATTGTTTGTGCTCTCTCCCCACTGCACCTCCTGTCTCTGTCTCATTTCCTTGTAAGAGCGCTGGGATAACAGATGCTTGTGCTGTGTGTCTGACTTTTATGTGGTTGAGAGGATTTGAACTCTGGTCCTTGTGCTGGCATGATAAGAACTTTTACCCACTGACTCATCTCCCCAGTCTCTTAGTCATTATTTCTTGACTAGTGCTAACATTTGGTTTTGTAGAAGCAAATTCTCGGTGTCAAACACCAATAAAGATGAAGCCAAATATTGAACCTCCTGAGAACGTGGAGTGGAGCGGTGCTGAAGCCTCCATGTTTAGAGTGCTCATCGGTACTTACTACGATAATTTTTGCGCCATTGCTAGGCTAATTGGGACCAAAACATGTAGACAGGTAAGCACGTGTGTTCAAAGAGATTTAAGTACAGGGATAATAGGTGCTCATTGTCCAGACTTTGAGTGTCTTGATTTCATTCTGTTCATCTTCTGAAAAGAATTATTTCTCTCCTTCCCTTAAGAAAATTAAAACAGTAGTATTCTTTAGCTAAGTTTCTGAATTTCCCCAGTTTAGAATTCAATTTGAATGTGGTAGATCTAAATAGATAGAATTGAAATTTGGCCAGACTCTAAATTTAGCTATGCTCCCAATGTGATGGACGGCAGTGATTTCTACTGTGTACCTGGGACTGTTGCGAGCGAGATGAACATCTTCCCAGTATACAAAAGCATGGAATGGCTGTTCATGGTACTCTGCCTCTCACCTAGGTGTATGAGTTCAGAGTCAAAGAGTCCAGTGTCATAGCGCCTGTCCCCACTGAGGATGTGGATACTCCGCCAAGAAAGAAGAAAAGAAAACACCGGTAAGTCTGCTGAGGAGCCGCTGCTGCTGCCGGGCTTCTCCCAAGAACAGGAGTCAGTTTTCACTTGAATGATTATGAAAAAGGCTTTAAACTGCCCTCAGACAGAGACCCAGAGAAACCTCATTTCTCTCTTATGGTTGCTGTGACTTTTTATGTGTGGTCACTTCAGTATATTTTTTATATCAAGTCATAAAAATTTTGGTTACCATACTGGTTTTGGTTGAGAAAGACATTGCAGTACATACTACAAAAACAGTTCCTTTAGCCATTTGGTATGGAATGTTGTAAGATTTATTCCTGCTGTGCTCTCTGGGCCAGTGTTTGGAAGTGTCTTACTCTAGGAGCCTGGATTTTCTGTGTGTGCCCCATTATATATTTAAAGTGAGCCTCTTCCAAGTCTGTGGCTATTGCCACTCACAGATACTTACTGTGAATAAATATACAGGATGCTTTTGTAAATGTAGAGCCAGGGAAACCATGACAGGATCCCCCCTCCCCAACCCACTGTTTTTAAAAATGAAAATGTAGTTGAGTAGGTATGGGAGCAGTTAGGTTATGCTTCAAAAATTCTGTATAGGCCCATATTGTATGTGTTTCATTGCTATTGTAAATCATTTAAAACTAGAGAAATTTTCCCATGGGAACAGGAATTTAGGCTTTAGTAGATGCTTCTAAATTTTTGGTTGAATAATTTCTTACCATGCAGTTCAATTGGATGGTTAATGATGCTGAAATTATGGAAAGTACCAATATCCATGTAATTCAGACAAGACTAAATCAGTAGATATACACAAGGCCTCCATAGTCTTATAGGCAGCGTGGACAAGTGCTTTCTTGCCAGGCTTTTGGGCACAGCAGCCTGAGCTGCTTCCCAGGTCCGTCTGAGCTGAGAAGTCAGCAGAGAGTGGCACTGTTAGGCTCATCGTGGCTTTTCAGCACTGCTGCATTTACTGCACAGACAGGTGTACTTAAACAGGCCTTGGGTGGATTTGTAGCCCGTTGTTCTTGCACCTTTACACAGAAGTTTCTTTTTCTTTTTTTGCAGGTTGTGGGCTGCACACTGCAGAAAGATACAACTAAAAAAGGGTCAGCATCTTCCCATTTAACCTCATTATTAGCCTAAAACTTCGTTTGTTGTCATTTGTCTTAGAATAGAAACTGGATTGAAGTTTTGGTTATTCAGATTTAATTGACTTCTGCTTAGCAAATCAATTTAAATGAAATGTGTCTGTTGCTCTCCAGTTATTGCTGTTCAGAAATGGAAAACGAGTTGGATGGAGTAAGGTAGTGAGAAGCAGAGAAGCAGCGCTTTGGCAGGGGGGCTGACATGTGAAGCAGGATTTTAAGCACTTGGGGGGTGGGAGGTGATTTTTTTCCGCAGGACTGTGTGTCTTTCAGTGAAGGCAGCCAGTAAAGGACGTTCCAGAGGTACTGGGGAAGAATGTCTTGTTAATTGTGATGATCATTTCCCATCTCCCTGGATTCATTGGCTGCGTGCTGTTATCTTTACTCAGACGGCTCCTCTAACCATGTTTACAACTATCAACCCTGTGACCATCCACGGCAGCCTTGTGACAGTTCGTGCCCTTGTGTGATAGCACAAAATTTTTGTGAAAAGTTTTGTCAATGTAGTTCAGAGTGTAAGTATTTGTTGCTTTGGTGAAATTGCATGAGAATTGAATAGGCCCTTGGTCAGCAACTGAAATGGTGATTATATTAAGACCTAAGGACTGGGAGTGCTCTCTTATTGCTTGCTGTAGGAAAGCTACTTAGTCTACAAGTATTCATTGAGCCTTTATGTGCTAATGTCTGTAGTCAGCCTTTTGGGCAATGTGAGTGTATGTGTACACACGAGTTAGGCAGAGTTGTACTAATGGATTGGATTTGTCTGTTCTTTTCTTTGGTGATTTGAATTACAATAAAGTGACATAGACTATATAAGGACAATCTACCCAAGCCTTTTGTGGGCATCAGAGGAGTGAGTTAGGGTTTTAGTTTGCAGAGTAAAGCAAAGTAGCATATGGGCAGTAGCTTTTCAGAATCACTTAACGATGCTGTACAAAGAATTTGAATACCAGGGGATAGATTAGAAATATAGTTTATTAACAATGGTTCTCAGCCTTCCTAATGCTGTGACCTTTTAATACAGTTCCTCATGTTGTGGTGACCCGAAGCCATAAAATTATTGTTGCTACCTCATAATTGTAATTTTGCTATTGTTATGAGCCATAATGTTAATATTTTTGGAGATGAAAGTTTGCCAAAGGGGTTTTGACCCACAGGTTGAGAATTGCTGGCTTATTGGAATGGTCAAGGGCCATGAATACCCTTCAGTCCAACACCTCCCTTCACCTATTTAGTCATAGAACTTAAATTCATATGCCATTTCATAATTATAAAATGGACAACAAAAACCCAGCAGTGCTCCTTCTCAGTCCTAGCAGCTTCATGTTTGCTGTTCCATTTCCTCAGCCCTACAGTGGAATAGTAAGGGGAAGGCTGTGAGGATTCATGTGCTCAGCAAGACATTGGCTACGTTCCTATAAAGGACTGTATAAGGTGATGATTGCTGGATATGGTGGTGATGGTGATGAAATTTATCCCCGAAGGTCAAAACCGCTTTCCTGGATGCCGGTGCAAAGCTCAGTGCAACACCAAGCAGTGTCCATGCTACCTGGCTGTTCGAGAGTGTGACCCTGACCTCTGTCTCACGTGTGGAGCTGCTGACCATTGGGACAGTAAAAATGTGTCCTGCAAGAACTGCAGTATTCAGCGGGGTTCTAAAAAGGTAAATGACTGTCATGTCTGGAATTTTTCT
>LOEQ01003760.1:16703-31206 GCA_001685075.1 Bramus lutescens
AGTTCCAGGACAGGCTCCAAAGCTACAGAGAAACCCTGTTTCAAAAACCAAACAAACAAAAACAAATACAAAAACCCCAGAATGTGCTGTGGGCTTTAGCAGGCTGCAGAGTGGGAGGTTTAGGGGAGTGGCTGCTGCGCTCCATTAGATTTGTTTCTACAACCAGCTGTGGTTGTGTGCCCTATTCAAGGGCAGCCTGGGTCCCACAGTGACACCATGGCTCTCAATCCAAAAACCAAGGTCTGGAGAGATGGTGCTATGGGTAAGAAGCTTGCCTGCTGACGTGGGGACATAAGTTTATATCCCAGCACCCACATTGAAACCCAGGCATAGCCATGCACCAACAGTCCAGTGCTGGTGGGCCTGGGGTCTATCTAAAACAGCTCCAGGTTCAGTGAGACAGATGCTGTCTCCAAAGAAGTAAGGTGGAGAGCAATAGATACTACCTGAAGGTGCTCCTGACCTGCACATGTTACATACATAGGTGAACATACATGTACATACATGCATACAAATACATAAACACACTAAATAGATAAATAACAAAAGTAAAATTTGTATTTCTCAGTTTTGCCATGGTGACAAAATACCTGAGGAGAAACAGCTGAAGGGATGAGGTTGGTCTGCTGCTCCTGGCCTGTGCAGAGTGAGGCAGAGCATCATGAGTGAGCATCAGTAGCTCAGTCCATGGCACACGGGAGGCAGAGGGAACCCAGGAAGGGCCAGGAACAAGGCATACATTTGAAAGACACACAGTGACCACCTCCTCCAAACCAGAGCTCACATAGTCTGTACCCCCTCCCAGGAATGCTGTCAGTTTGAGTCTACCAGGAGATTAATCTGTTAATTAGTTCAGAGCCCTCACAATTCAGTCACCTCTAGGTGATCAATCCACATGCTGGGGCCTAAGCTTTCGACACGTGAACCGTTTGGATTGTGTTTGGTTGAAAGTGAGTTAGTAGAGGGACGAACAGAAGTAAAAGCAAAGTAGATCTTACATAGCTCCCTTGCTGCGGTAGCCATGACAGCAAAGGCTTGCTTTGGTTTTGTGTCCTATAAGAGGATATTTATCCTGAACTTTGTTTAGAAACATTAATAGTTTTCCAGACACATGTGACAGCTTTCAGCCCTATCACATCCCCTTGGGAAGGAAGGCTCTGAGGTCTCTGCAGCCTGCTAGTCTGCCTGCCTTGCTCTGCTCTCACATGTGATTGCTTATTTTCTAGCACTTACTGCTGGCACCATCTGATGTAGCAGGCTGGGGGATCTTTATCAAAGATCCTGTACAGAAAAATGAATTCATCTCAGAGTACTGTGGAGAGGTAAGGCAATCATGTAATGCAATGCTTTCGTCTGTTGCAGCAGCTTGTATCGTTTTGGATAGATTTCATTGGACAAGTCCACATTAGAATGAACTAATATTAAACACCCTTTAGCCCGGGCTTACTTATAGATTTGGTTTGCATAGTAACTAGCTAGATTGCTTTAGTTCTTGTCATGTTTGGCTTTTATTACCTGGCGATAAGGGGCTTGGGAACAAGAGCTTTGCTGTGTGGAATTGGTCCTACTTAATTGGCAGATGAGCTGATGGGGACCCAGAAACAATAGCATTACTAACTTGGCCTTTTTAGTTGTAGGGCTGGGGGATAAAGTTGTAAGATAGCTTCTGAAAGTCACAGTTTGCATTTTTTTTTCTCACCAGAAAGACGGTATTGTCATTTTCTCTAGGCGTATTGCTTAGGACTTAGAAATCTCTCTGATTTGAAATTCTTAAAAATGTCATTTTGGTGTCAGGTAGTGGTGGTATGCGCCTTTAATCCCACCACTCAGGATGCAGAGGCAGGCGGATGTCTGTGAGTTTGAAGCTAGCCTGGTCTACAGAGCGAGTTCCAGGACAGGCTCCAAAAACTACACAGAGAAATCATATGTTGAAACACAGAAAACAACAAGTCATTTTTGACAGTTCAGTGGGTAAAGGTACCTGCTGCCAAGTTGATGACCTTAGTTCCTAGGACTCACATGGTGGAAGGAGAGTAATGATTCCCACAGGTTGTCTTTTGACCTTCACACATACTGGGGCATGGCTGCACAATTGCTTCCCCCATAAATTAATAAATAAAATGTAATGAAATTTAAAAATTCTTTTACTATTGTACATTCCTAAAAAAGGAAGAGAATTTGACTACTGTGACCCCTTGAAGAGGGACCAAAATTCTGTTTGTTGGCTCTTTCATGTCCTAACAGGTGTGATCACTTACTCCAAAACAATTTCTTCCTGCATCTTCTTCCTTGTAGATCATTTCTCAGGATGAAGCAGACAGAAGAGGGAAAGTGTATGACAAATATATGTGCAGCTTCCTGTTCAACTTGAACAATGGTATGTTCTGAGCTTTGGAATTGGTTTGGGATCTGATTGCTGGTTGAGGTCAGCAGGATGCTGGGAATGAGGTGTCTGTCCACAGAAACAGCTCCTGGAATTTCTTATCACCAGACCTAGGCTCGAGGCTGTGTGAGGAGAGGGGAAGTCCCCACTGAGTAGAAGGGCTGTGTTTGAAGGAAACAACGAACAATAAGTCCCAGCCACTGCCACAGACTCTGGCTGTGAGGGGACATTGTATCTCCCATTGATGTGGCTTGCCGCATGTTCCCTGGGACTTGGGGTCTGTGTAGTTCAGCACCCCTCTCAGTCAGTGCCTCGGACCTGGAAGGACAGACACATTTGGGGAAGCACCCGTGGCCCAGGGTGCTGCCCACAGGTCGTTAGGAAGGCAGCAGCTCAGTCTGTGAAAATGTGTGTATGCAATACAGATATTCAGAGAAACTTACAGCTGGACCAATAGAACGGTTTTGTTTTTTTTTTTTAATGAAAATGTTCTGTAGAAATATTGTAATCTTGAATGTTAATATGTCTACTTGATGTTCAGAGAAATCCAGTAGGACATTTTTAAGGTATGTTTTGCTCAGCAATATATAATTGAGAAGTCATGGCATTTGAGAGCCATATTTAACTACCAAGGATTCATTTTAATCTAGAATAGCATTTTCTTCCAAATGTCATTTCATATCGAATGAAATTGAATGTATTACTTGCCTTTGAAGTGGAATCCCGAAGAACTCCTCCTAAAATGGTAATAGCTGATCCATGATTGAAACTACTCACTGGATTGTTTTTTCCTTTTAGATTTTGTGGTGGACGCAACCCGCAAGGGCAACAAAATTCGTTTTGCTAATCATTCCGTAAATCCAAACTGCTATGCAAAAGGTAAGCTTTTAAGTTGGAATTGCCAATTTCATATAAAAATTCCTTTTTTTTTTTTAACCAACCAAGTGATAGCAGACTTCAGTTCCTCTGGGGCGGGCACTTGCTGCGTGAACAGTCAGTGTCCCATGGCCTGTCTTCATGCTCTTTACTAGCCCCCATGTTTCTCTTTCCAGTTATGATGGTGAATGGTGACCACAGGATAGGCATCTTTGCTAAGAGAGCCATCCAGACTGGTGAAGAGCTGTTTTTTGATTACAGGTTGGTAAAATACACTTTTAGTATCATCTACGGGCTTTCCCTTCCTGTACTGTGGGCTGAGGTAAAAGGCTGGTTTTAAGTTCTTTACCAGATCTGCCATCGTCATTGGAAGGGGCATTTCTTTTAACTGGAGCCCCTGTTTGCTGTGGGCACCAGTAGAGAGGTATATGTTCCCTCAATGTAGGTTCTCGTGTGTTGATTATACAATGTTTATTTGAAAAAAAAAAAAAAAACAAAACAAAACCCCATGCTGAAACCTGCATTTAGAACCCTGCTGTGACCCCTGGGGTTTATGATGTCTCAAGGCACATCTGTATTCTACAGCACCCTTTCTTGTTGGTGCAGTTTGTATATACCTTTATGGGCACATTTATATCTTCATTGTTTTAATTGTTAGCGTGTGCTACCCTGTGGTCACTGGATTCTTTGGGGGGGAGCTATTCACAACCACTGACAGTGCAGAGCTCCACTGGCAGGAGGCAGGCTGGCCGTGTATTCCACCTGGCTGTGGGGCAAACCTGATGAAACAGTTATTTAAGGTGATCTGGTAAAGATTTCTAGTTAGAGAATTCCTGTGGCTGAATATCTACCCCACCAAGAAACTTAAGTTGCTGCCATGGGGGCCTGTGTGTGCCTAGTTCTAGCACATTGTGTACAGCTGGCGACTGGAACAGGGTCCTCGTGGGGAGGTCACTACGAGCAGGCCAGGGTTAGGGGCAAAGCTGTCCAACTTCCTTAGTGCCCATCTTGGCGCCTATTTTCCGACTCAGCACAGCCAATGGGGTTGCTCTTTGGCACTAGCCATTCTTTCCAAATCATGATTTTGCTTTCTCAGTATTAGACCCAGACATCACAATGTGGAGTTGGTTCAGAGCAGAGTGCTACAGGGCACAGGGAGGGCTGGGGGATGCTTCATCACAGGCATTCTCCACTAGTAGCCATCAGTGGCGATGCATGCGTCCCTTCATGCCTGCAGCTGTGTATTGGGGGTAGGCGTGTGTTTTTAGGGACATAATTCTCCACATCAGCAGGCTTGATCTTCCTAATATTGGACAGTAGTCATTTCTTGTTCATGTCATTTCAGATACAGCCAGGCTGATGCCCTGAAGTATGTGGGCATTGAAAGAGAAATGGAAATCCCTTGACATCACTACCTCTTCCCCTCCTCTGAAACAGCTGCCTTAGCTTCAGGAACCTTGAGTACTGTGGGCAATTTAGAAAAAGAAAATGCAGTTTGAAATTCTGAATTTGCAAAGTACTGTAACAGTAATTTATAGTAATAAGTTTAAAATCGACTTTTTATTGCCTTCTCACCAGCTGCAAAGTGTTTTGTACCAGTGAATTTTTGCAATAATGCAGTGTGGTACATTTTTCAACTTTGAATAAAGAATACTTGAACTTGTTGTTGAGTTGTTTGTCATAGAGCATCACCAGCTGATTCCAGAAAGACTACATGCAGCGGGAAAACTTACAAGCTTTGGTTTTCCAGTTGCCCATGAATCTTTAGTAACTAATAAACATACCGGCATAGCATTTGCCTAGATACAGTGTTACCGTTCGTTGTCTTTTAGTCTTGAGTGAACTGGACTGGTGTGGGTTCTGGACAGTCAGCAGGGAAAGTGAGTCAGCAGATGTTTTGTACCTTAGGGAAAGCTGTTCAACCTCCAGATATGCTGTCCAGATGATTGTGGTTGAACTAGGTTATTTCTAAGAACATATACAGCTTAAATTCTATAGTTCAGACATGGTTATAGATGCTGGCAGGCAGGTAAGTTTGTGTTGGGGATACCCAAATCCAGCCTGGGCTGCCTGGTGAAATGGTCTCAGGAGACAGAAGACACACATCAATAATCTGGTCATAGTTTAAATCTCCAAGGGAGTTAAAATAGCCCCCTCCAAATCCCTGCTGGGGACCAGAACTTCCTTGGCAGTTGGCGAGAGGTAACTGCTACAGCTTCAGTGTGGAGGTGTTCACAACAGCTCAAAATCAGTGCTCTGGTTCATAATCTAATACCAAGGTACATTTTCTAGAGTTAGATATGCCTTTTATTTATAAAGATATTTTTTAAAACCTTCACTTTCACATATACTAAATCTTGCTTTAATTTCCAAGATCGTTTCTGATCATATCAATTCATAAGGCTTTGCAACTTGAATCTTAGATTGATTAATGTAAGTCAGGAGGGACTCCAGTGACTGCCCATGGCTGCTGCTTGTTCTACACTTGGCACTTGCGTGGGTTGCCCTGGGCAAAGTGAGTAGCCATATTTAGCTGCTGAGGTGGATAATACCTTCTTTTAGGCAATTTCTTCCTAATGGCCTGCCTTGTTCAAACAGGCAAACGGAGCACATCTGTTTAGTATCATATTATGTTCAGGGCCCCCGGAGAGTGATGGGATCAATAGTATCTACTGACGTAGATCACCTGGCCATGATTCTCATCTCCAGATGTCAACGGCCATAATGAAGGGTTCTGATTGCAGAGCTCCTGATGTGGCAGACACATGTCTTATTAGTAATTTGCAGAAATTGTGTAACAGTCCAGGTTGGCCTGAAACTAGCTATGTAGCTTAGAATAACCTTGAACTCTTGAGCCTACCTCTCAAGTGCTGGAACCACTTACAGGAAAATAGAAGCCTACTAAATCTTGATTCAGTGTGTGCGTACACCATGCATGCATGTGTCACAGGACTGTTTACAGGGCTTAGTGCTCTTCCACATTGTGGATCCTTATTAGACCTGGCAGCAAGTGCTTTTACCCACTGAGCCATCTCATTGGCTCCATTTGATATAAGCTTCAATTCTAGATAGATCTAGTCAGCTTGAAGCTCATGTATAGTCGGATATGGCAGAGCTGATGCATGGGTAAGCCAGTCTGCAACACCTCATCCAGACTGATGACCATGAGAAGCACCATGTCATTGCTGCCAAACCGGGATATTCTACAGTTTATATTAAAAAGTAGTTATTTACCTAGAAGCACTTCTTGGTTTTCAGTACTGAAAATCACCTTATCTTTATTAACCTTTACATGTCTGACTTCATATCTGCCCAAGTGTTTGGCCACTGCTATGAAGACTAACAAATTATGTGATTAGTTTGTTGACAGGTTGTCATCAAGACAGTCTGGTTGTGAACATTCTGAAATAACTTAAGCATTCTCTTAGTTGTCTAGAATTAATTGGAAAAACATGCTTGTTTTTCCACTTTGCGCCCTTTGTTATAAACAATTCCAGAGTGGGCCATATATAGGTCTATGTGGGTATTATTAGAGACAATTCCATGCTCACGTGGTTAGACAAAGGTTGTTACTTGGTCTGGATAGCTGCAAGAACGGAAAAGATTAAGGTCTCAGTTACCCTGACAGCTATGTCAGCATATTTGATTTTTTTACCCTAAATCTATGTTTATAAAAGTAGGCAGTGATGTTCAGTAAAGAATAAACACTGTAAAATGTTTAAATTTCAGAAGCCTACTGGTTCAGTAGCCACTGTTCTCATCCCTTTTTGGAGCAGGTTTTCAAGTTCCCACAGTGGCAGTGACCCACTATGCTATGACCCCTTGCCTTGTGTTCTCAGGTATACCCCCCCCACCAGCTCTGTCAGTAAGAAATGGCTATTTCCCCCAGCCCTGTCAACTGTTTTAAATTAAAAGCACAACTCTTTAGACCACTAGGTTCATGTGTAGCAGGGGACAAACACCCTCCACACAGGAGGGTGTAGACCTTGCCTTTTTATTCATCAAGCCTAAATAGTAGTTTTGCATACTGGCCACCCTTACCCTGACTCCTGTCTCATAAAAATATCACATCCACCACAAGTTAACTGAGCCATCTGTGTGGACTGGGTTTCAAGCCCTTCTGAGCTCAGTAGTAGGTCACACAACTGAAGAGTGATTCCTCCTTCCTGAGAGCCAATAGTTCACACGTAAAGGGCAGCCCTAATGACCTTTCTGTCTCTGGCCCATAGATGCAAGTGAGATCACATCTGCCTTGTGTGCATATGCGCTGGGATCCTAAGGCTGCACAGGAGGCAGAGGCAGGCAGATCTCTGAGCTCCAGGCCAGCCAGGGCTACACAGTGAGACCCTGGAGAGGAGGGAAGGCAGGAGAGGAAGAGGGAGAGAAAGCAGCAGGATTGTAAGAACAGCAGTGAGGAGGGAAGCTCAGGAGCTGGAGGGAGTTTAGGGACGAGGAGAAGGGCTAGGATGTTAGCTTGGACTTTGAAATGTGTGACAGGTGTGAGGGAGCCTGGGGGCCACCATGAGTGCAGATGTTCCTTCCACCAGAAGGGAAATGACTCATCTTGATAGAGGGAAACACAGCTTCAAGAGTTCCTGAGGAACTAAGGGCCAGAAACCCTCCTGATTATAGTTCTGGAAATTTGGACTGCCTTTTGGAGTTTGGAAATTGGAGTTTCCTTTGGATCTAACACATTAGTTTTTTGGGTTTACTTGGGATGGGGAGATAGGGTTTCCTATGTAGCCTTGGCTGATCTAGCACTTGCTAAGTAGACCAGGCTGGCCTTGAATTTAGAGCTCTCCTCCCTATAGCCTCGAAGAAGATAAATGTGATAAAACAACCAAAAGTTGACTTAGAACAGAGAGCTTATTTGGGTTTACAGTTCTAGAAGGGTAAGAGTCCACTAGGGTGTGGGGGTCAGGTCGGCAGCAGAGCAGGAAGCTAAATGAACTCACCACTGTTCATTACCAGCAATCTAAGATTGAGGTTGAGCCCACCCTAGCCCAGCTCACGGTGCAGCTTTATTTTTGTTTTCTTGAGACAGGGCTTCTCCGTGTGTAGCCTTAGCTGTCCTGGAATTGGCTCTGTAGGCCAGACTCCAGACCCATCTGCCTCTTGAGTGTTAGGATTAAAGGTGTGCGCCACCACATCCCCTCTTAAGTGGGTCCATGGTGTCTTTTAGAGCATGTTTGTCTCAAGACAAATTGTTAAAAGGGCAAGCAAGCTGTGAGCATCATTCAGTATGTAAACTAGTAGGGGCCCTTTAGAGTGGAGGGAAGGTAATGAATGAATGGGGTGGCTGGTTTGCTTGGTTTTACCTGGCTTATCTTAGTAAGACTGTTTAAAAAGTAGGCGTACTAAAAGGCATGGAGGGATGGGGTTATGATCCCTAGCACTAGGGAGACAGGCAGGTTCATGAGTTTCAGGCCAGCCTGGGATGCCAAACTGAAAGTGAAGGGCTAACAACATGGCTCAGTGGTACAGAACTTGCCTACCATGCTGTGTCTTCTGCCCCCAAATTGAAACATGGGAACTTGAGTGCATTCAGTGCCAGGCTATTCTGAGCTACTTGCTTAGAATTTAGCATGGAAGGGATTGGTAAGGGTGGCTAAGCTACCGCTTAAGAACCCAAGGTATCCTTATATGAGAAGAATGAAGCCAAGAGCACAGTGCAGAGACAGAAGATTCCATCCCCTGCGTTCCTCTCATCCTCTGGCCAGGAAATGGAGACTGGGGACAAAGGTCAATGCAGTGCCTTGTGGCAGAGCTCCTGGAGGTCTGAGGAACTCCCTTGGACTGGACTGGATCTGAGGAGGATGAGCCACCTTGGCCTGGGTCCTCCTTCAGAGGACAGCCTGGGGTGAATATGGCAGCCTCCTTGGAAAAGCTTCACTAGGAGGTACCCAAGATGAGATTCTCAGTTCTCATGCAGAAATGCAACTGGCTGAGCATTCTCCCTGCTGACCCAAGGAGTTTACAATAATTCAGATGCTTTGACTTCACAGTAGCCTTACAGAGAGCTGTCACCTGAGTACTGTGGAGCAGGAGGCCTGGAGGCCATCCGCCCATGTTGGTTCCACTTCTGTATTCCAGCTATGGTTCCTAGTGGTCAGCCCAGCTTCTACACCAGTCTCAGTATTCACTTAATCCCTGCTGCTTAGCAGCAGCAATCTGGAGTCAGCTCTCATGGCACTGAGAAAGTCTTAGAAAAAGGGTCAGTGCCCAAAAAGATCAGGGGCCTTAAAAATTAAGATCTTCATTTTCAATCCAAAGAATGTAGCTCCTCTGGATTCCAGGAAGACACTGGGGATATACACTTGCTCAATCATTAAATCTTTTATTTACATATAGAAATTAGTAAAACTTAAAACCAAATGCAACTTGTACAGAAATCCTTTAATTTTCTTTATTTTCACACATTAAAAAATGAAACACACTATACAAATGGTTTCCATAGCAGATTACACGTGGGTCCATTCAGACTCACTCTCATGTGCTGCCTCAGACAACAGCGTTAACCAGGGAGCCAATGTATTGATTTAAGTGCAGTAGCATGCAGCCTCAGCATGGAAGGTTCGGTTCCCCTCTGTCCGTAAGTTAGGGAAAATGGCGTTGGCGTCTGTTTACAGACTGAAATGTGTCAGTCCTGAGCAGTCTTGGCTGTAGCCTGAGACCAGCCGGTGGGAAACGTGGTCTCTGCTCTAAAACAGGAGGTCCAAATGGCGGCAGGCTGGCTGCTATGAACTTGAGCTGCTTCCATTCTAGTCACTGGAACCATATGCTGTGGGTCGCAGACCCTTTTCGAAGGGTTAGGCCAAGTAACTGTAGGTGTCTTTCTCACCATCGACTCGCTCCAAATACTCCTTTTCGATGAGAATATCAATGCATTTCTAGGCATTATTTTAGGAGGAAGAGGGAGTGAAGGGGGAAAGAAACACAAACAGCCATCAGGACAGAGGTGCCACCCTCCACTGAGCTCAGCAGGGAGCAAATTCACCTGCTTAGGAGGAACCTCACTGTTTCCTGCGTGCAGTCCTTCAGTAACTCCGGCTAAGACAGCCAGTACAGCCCCTATCTACTGCTCTAGGAGGGAAGGCAAGGGCTGCAGCATTACCTAGGCTACAATTCCTTTTCTAACAAAGCCTAGCTGCCTTTGGGCAAGGTTCTGTGCCTTCACAGAACATCAGAAGCAGGACCTGAAGGACATACTAGCATTGTGCTAATAGGTCCCTCAGATATTTTGGGCCTCCTGACTGTTGAGGACTCGCCATCCACTTCCACCCTTTGAGGCTCTCCAATGGCTGAAGCTTACTCAAGTAGTTCAGAAAAGGAAAGACCTGCCTATTATGGCCAGCAGAAACTAGGCAGATGAGATCATCAATGCCCTAGATACAGGGTAGTATATTCATACACCACAACCCCTGCACAGCAGCAGAAATGAACAAGCCTTTCCTAATAATGCAACCCAGCCCTCCTACTGCCAGCAGGCTCTCAGCAGTACAGCAGAGAGCACCCTCTCTCCTTCCTAGGGAACAAACCAGCCAAGTCTGCATTATGGCTCACAAATTGGGATAGCTAATTGCCACAGAAATGTAGGCATAGGGGAGGACATGGGACTTCTTTTTCCTTATTAGGGTGTCCACTACAAAGGCGTACTTATGACCCATACACCTCTCTATATATTTATTTCAAGAAGAAAGATAGGCTGACTTTTTGTTGAAGTTTCTTGGTGAGTAAGCCAGTTCCCATTTTCATGAAACAGTGATTAATTCTTTTGCTACATCTTTCCTAACATGAGATGGGATAGCACTGTAATTCCTGTACCTTGATCACTGGGACCCGAGGTTTGAACCTGGAGGAGAGCTGAGTGAGGACTTCACCAAGTAACTGCTGGTGTTTCAGGACCTTCCTCATTTTCATGATTCTCACGATGGCCGCCTATGCAATCAACAAGGAAAAACGTGCTTAGAGCTTTAACAAGCTGGAAAGTTAAAGGCAGCCTGTACACAGGCCACTTCAGCTCTACTTCCATGCGTAACAGGTAACAAGTATCCTACAGGCGAGAGGATGCAAGCAATCAGCTCTGCCCACGTTTCAATCCTGAGATTAAAATGGTTTAGTCAAGGGGCTAGAGTGATGGCTCAGTGGTTAAGAGCGGGTTGGGTTCCCAGCATCTCCACAAGTGGCTCACAATGCTCTAACTCCAGATCCTGGAGATCCAGCACCCACTTCTGGCCTCTAGGGGCACCATTCACACACTATCCTTACATACATAAAGACAAAACACGCATTTAAAATAAATATACGTCTTTTTAAAAAATGTTTTGGCCAACAGCACTAAAAAATAAAAAAGTTCCCTCTCTGAGTCTACGGAAGCTACCTACCCTTGCCCTTAGCTCTGCTATTCTCTTCCTTCTTTCAATCTGCCAGATTTATCTGTGCCCCCATATTTAGGCAGGAAGATAAGATTATTTTCTTTGGGTACATAAAATATTCCATTCCCAGACAGCCATGTCCTGGTTTCAGGTGTTGTCTTCTTTGGTGATCATGAGCCCTGCGTCATCCTGGCAGCACTTGCCAATCAGAGCACATGCGATGCAAGACATCTAAGTGTACAGTACAGACATGGTTCATTCACCTGAATCAGGAGTTTGCGGTCTTCCTCTATATTTTTGTGTGTGGTTTCTTGTTCCTGCTTCTGTTCCGTTTTCATTGGTACATTGATATTAACCCTTAATTTCTTACTGTCAAGACAACAGATAAATAGGTCACTGAAAAGTCTGCTCCCCTTCTTTCACCACTGGACGTTTTGCTTCCCTGGACTGGGGCAGAAGGTGGTTCACACCCATCTCTTCTGCACCACTGCTACCAGTCACCTGGGAACTGACCCTCCACCAATGCTATGTAACTACACAGAGCTGAGACTGAAATGACATTTGATCCCTAACTTTGGTCAAGTGTAAAAACACCAAAATAATTAGACATAAAAGTCTAAACATTATTCTGTAAGAGTCACTCAAGAAGACTTACTTTCAAAATAAAGAGAAAACCAAAACAGCATAAAACAAAGCAACATAGAGGACTGGCAGGCAGTCACCAAGTCCTCAGAGTCCAGGTTTCCCTGGTGGGTGCTGATCCTGAAGTATGCCCGATGCCAGGGGATAAAATCAACAGCTATGTATTACATTTTTCTTACTTTTTATAACCAAGGTATAACTTTATTAAGGTGTCTGGCTTCAATTCCACCTCATCAACATTTGCATTTTCATCTTCCAAGACCTAGAAAAAAATAACTATTACTAAGCACATCCCAGGGAAAGGCTTTCTTTTAGCTTAATACAAAGTACACAAACATACCAGCAACTTTGACTTCAGTAAAATCTGTAGGACTTGTGCCAAAATGTCCTGCAATGAGAAAGATGGTAAGCAAGAAGGAAGAACACTTCTCTCCAGGGCTATTTCAGAGACTCAGCTCACTGCCTACAGGATTGGGCCTCACTGGAAAGCAGAACCCACCCAGAGAAAGTAGCACGGCTCCTCAGAGCTTGATGACTTAGATCACCAATAATCAAAGGCATTAATAGTTTCCCACAAACACGGAACACAAACCTACAGGAAATTATTCACTCCTTCAAATGTTTGAAGGCTCACAAGAAATTTCTGTGGTGCTGAGGATCACACCCAAGGCTTTGTGCATGCCAGACAAGTGTTCTACCACTGAACTAAACCCATGAATGTGCAAACAGAGCATCAAGGAGTCCCAGTAGAACCAAAACTATACTGCATTCATGAGCATGCTGGGGTTCAGAGCCTTAGTGAACTCTGCATCACGTGACCGCTCAGCTGCAGGAGGAGCTGGTCTCGAGATTTCCGGCACCATCAGCCTCATGGGCACTTACTACCTAAGTTGGACTCTTAACCGACATTAGACAAAGTTTTGCCCTCTTAATAATGACACCCATGCTGGCCTGAGGCTATGCAGGTAGTTTTGTCAGAGAAGTGGCTGCTACGAGCTGGGGCCTGAAGGAAGGCAGCTCGAGTCCCATAATGGAATTCTAATAGTACAAAAGAACAGAAAGACTGGTGTGGCCTTGAGGAAAAGGCCATGTAGAGACCAGAGAGTCAGACCTGTCAGCCCTTCCAACCAGTAACAAAGGATAAATGGCTTCATTAAAATAAATATGTGTGCACAGTGGTGCTGACACTGTAGCCATTGGTGTGGCTACATGTGTGACATGTGTCAACTAAAAAACAAAACGAGCCTGAGATGACACTTAGTTGGAAGAGTGCTTGTCCAGCACACACAAGGCCCTAGACTCAATCCCCAGCGCGGCATGGAAATAGGCATGGTGGAGCATGCATGCCGGTAATCTGGTACTCAAGGATGTGTGGATAGAGGCAAAAGGACATTAAGTTCAATGCTATTCTCTGTCTACTTAGTGAGTCTGGGTCATCCTCGACTAAAGGAGATCCTGTCTCAAAAACCAAACCAACAAAAGACCCTCAGCCAAACAAAAACTAACGTGAATGAAGAAAGTTTGAAATCGTGTATCTGCTCCCAGCACTCATGTAAAAGCAGCCTTGGAGCTGCAGGGATAGCTGAACCCCTGGGGCTTACTGACCATGTGGCCTAGCCAAATGAAGAAGTTCCAGATTCAGTGAGATGCTGCCTCAAAATGATAGGGTGGAAAAGGCTCAACAGCAACAGCTGCCTTTTAGACTCCAACACACATGCACACAGTGCATACACACACACACATGCATACATGCAAATGAATAAAGAACTGACACCTGCAAACCTTGTAGACAGAATATACTCAGTGAAATAAGGCAAGTACAAAAAGACACATACAACTTGATTCCATTTCTATGCCTGGTCCAGAGAAGAGTCCACTGAGGTTAATGGGTGTCAGGTACACGGGGCAAAGTGGGAAGGTAGAGCTGTCACTCCTAATGGTTACACCACTCTCAGGGGATGGAAAGGTTCTGAAACTGGATAGCAGTGGGAACTATATACACTTGTTTACGGACTAAATAACCACTTTAAATGGTTAGCTTTAGGTCACATGAAATTTCATGCTATTGGAAAGACACTGCAGGAAAAACTGATGGGAAGAATGGTAGAAAAATAAGTCAGACTTTAGTCTCAGAAAAATCTAGGATAAAGAATTTCAGGTCATCCCTGGCTACAGAATGAGACCTTGTTTGTCTAAAGGAAAACTGGCTAAATGAATGAAAGACATT
>LOEQ01003760.1:31227-45577 GCA_001685075.1 Bramus lutescens
GCACACGCGCACACACACACCAGAGAGACAGGCAGACAGGCAGTGACTGACTAAATGGGTTTAAAAATAAGAGCACTCTGTAACGCTCTTACAATGCCGACAAAATAGAGCATTTTGTAATGTCCTTACAATGCTGGCATAAAAGCTTATAGGAGTTCAGCTAGAAGTGGTCCCCACCATCACAAGTGCTAGCCACCACGCCTGCCCGAGCACCCATCTGTTTCCCCCAAAACATTTCCTCACAAACTTATTTAGTCAAAAAATCATTACAGTGGCACATGCAGCTTTACAACCCAAATCTTAGTGCCACTAGCACCAGGAATGTCCCATACATTAGCTTGAGATAAGTCAGATTAACTTTTGGCTCAAATGAACCCCGCCTGTTATATAAACCTCCTTGACTTGACACAACCGTGAGTATGCACTGGTCTTGCTGCCACCCAAGGTATGTCCAGAGGTCCCAGTGAAGAGCCCTCTGTGGATCTGGCCTGGTCTCTGGTGCCTTGTGGCCATAGAAATTTTACTATTTGGGGGGATTTCTTTTATCTTTACATGCAGCAAACATGTATTAAGTCAAAGACACCCATGTCCTCTACTCTTTCCGCAACATCCTGATGAATACAGAGATGGCAACTTGCAAGTACACAGCGAGTGTGACACGACAGGATACCATTTTAATCTGAGTGCTGTCCGTCAGCTGCTGTACAGTGTAGGCGTCTTCTGTGTTGTACTGCAGCAGGATCGCCATCTGGAATGTGGATGCCTTCAAGGCCCCCAGAGAAGGGAGAAATGTAAAAATGGGGAAAGGTCTCACAGGTACAACCAAGTTTCACAAGACAGTCTTCGAACAGATGCAGAACAGAGAAGGCAACACAAAGCGTCACAAGGCCAGGGTAATGTACAGTGTCCTTAAAGTCACCTTTGGGACATTGAGGGACTTTCAGTTTTCTCCTGAAGCGTGTCCTCTATACAAACTACACAAGCATCTCCATGGTTGTGCAAATCCACACCAAGTCTAAGACATTAATTATGAATTATACTTTTATATACAGTAGAAAAAAATGGGTTTTTTTGGTACACACCATGTATATTATGTGTGTTGTGTTCAAGTTGATAGAGACCTCCAGACCAGGGATAATGGCTGCCTCATCAATGTAAGGGTTGAAAGGTTAAACTAGTGCACAGTTTAAGTCACCATTCTAATGCTCAACACTAGAAGAAATACTTGCCCCCAGGCCAAAGAATACGAGCTCAGCTCACCTGAGCATGACAAACATGCTTTACTTTCTACACTGCTTTGTCAGAAGACAGATTCCATCTCACTGCCTGAGTTATCTACCAGGATTTCTATAATTTGTCTTATCATTTAGTACTAAAGTAACCCCCCACACACACATTAAAAGATGATTTTACCTGCAAAGTGTATCTGTTTTTGAAGCAATTGGTGACTAGTTCCCCTTTGGACAGTTGATACAACCATGTCAGTTTTCTGCCACTGTGACGGCTGGCGTAGAAAGCTGTAAATCGCTGATAACTGCGCTCCAGCTGGATGAAAGAACAGCGCTGCATGGCATCGAATGCTCTACATTCTACAGTCAGCATTTCTAAATAAAGCTCCCTGCCCCAAGTTCTGAGAACAAAATCAGTGCTCACAAAGAAGTGAGCTACAGCTGTCGGGTGCGACTGTCTCGTGAGCACTGTAAGGTGCTGGAGAACAGAACCAAGCAGGGCTCTGCTTCAGCCCAGTAGGGACCAGCCTTCTGCTACCCAACCCAGCGCCATTTCACATTCTCCACAAACACTGCCCTGACTGTTTAGCAGAGAACTGCAGTCAGCACAGCCATGGCCAGGCTGCCCCTTGCCACTCTCCACCCAGCTGAAAGAGACCAGGTAACAACTCTCACCTCCGACGGCAAGGCAAATGTGCAAGACTGCTGAAAGGGCCACGACCCGGAACTGAGGACCTGAATGCTGAAGTCCACTGCGGGTGGGAACACATTTAATTACTCTTACAAACTGAAAAATCCTCTTGTTTCACACACACAGGAAATGGTCAAAATTAAAGAAAATACATCAGAAGGCTTGCTTAAATATAAAATTAAGATCTGAACATAGAGTTCCAACTTATCCAATTAAAAATAGTAAAAATGGAAGCCTAACGTGGAGGAGCACACTTGTAATCCCAGCATCAGCCACAGGAGACCCATAGTCCCAGGCTTATAGGCTACACAGCCAGATGTTCTGTATCAGAAACTAACTGGAAGTTGAGGAGGAAGCTGCTTTCCTCCAGGACAACAGTTTCCACTTCATTGTCAAGGTAGAGTTCTAATCAAGTCTGCCTTGTTCAATTTCTCCCCCCCCTTGATATTAAGTTCATCCTGCTCAAGCCGTGTGTGGTGACCAGGAATGTGGTGACCAAACACAAGGACATGGAACGCTCAACAGCAAACAACTACCTCCATTAGAGCTGTGCAGCACTCACTGCTGTGAAGACAGACAGAGGAGACATGTATAAGCTAAGAGTTAGGGCAGTTTCATCTTACAGACAACCTTGATGTTTACTAGCAAAACTGTTAAGCTTTATGATGACAGAAGTTCTGATTTGGGGAAAATAAAATTCTCCAACTTTCATCAAAAACATGAGAGAAGAAAATAATCAGAAATGTATTCAAACTAAGGTTCAAAAGAAGACTAGATGAAACAACCCCATACATCAGCAAAGCCCAAGTCAGAACTGTGACGTCTGGTCCTGACAAAAGCTGCCATCATACCACCCTGGGAGTGAGGAGGAGAAGCCACTCCTGCCTCAGTCTTTGGAATTCTGACACCACCCTCACTCCATACTGTTACTTCTCTCACCTCATGGAGAGCCCCAAAAAGTCCATCTATGAGTACTCAATACTCACAGTCCAGTGGTTCTGAATTCGTTAGGTGCTTTTTGAACTGCTCATTCAGATCTTTGCTTACACCAATGTCTTGAAACATTCGCTGAAGTTTGGAGGTGTACTCAAAACCACAAGCTTGCTGAAATGAACCCAGGCAACTGTCTCATTAACTCTTACATAAACACGAACGTACACAATTCAATGTATTAGGATCAAGTCACACCATGGCTAAAACCCCTTCAATTACTTTTAAAACTTTTTTTTAATTAAACTTTTTCATAAAATATATTCTGATCACGGTTTCCCCTCCTTCATCTGCATAAGCGAAGTTTTAGAGAAATCACAGTACAATATATCTTAGTTGTATGAAACTACTATTAGTGCTTAATCGTATCTTATAGTATAAGTATTCATCAAAATTAGCATGTCATAAAAAGATTAAAAGTTGAACAATTATGTTTTCAATATACAGTAAGCATACTGCAACATTTAAAGCAAAGTGTTCTACCACTGCAACAGACTGCAACTAGGCCATGATTAGAACCAGGTGCAGTGATGTGCATCTGAAAGCCCAGTACTCAGGATGTGGAGGCAAAAGGACCACACATGTGAGGCTAGCTTAGGCTGTCTTAAATGCCTTAAATGTCTCAAAACACCCCTTCTATGTCCCAAATAATCTGTTTGTCCCTTATCCTACTACCAAACTGTCTCCTCTAGAATGTACCTTAAGTTCAAACCTCTGGGCTGGAGGTGTTTGGAGATGGGCCCTTGTGAGTGATAAGAGTGAGCTCTTACATGGGCTTGGTGCCTCTTTAAGAGGATGCTGCCCGTGAGTACTCTGCTAAGTGAAGAGGTTGACTGTGAGACAGAAAGATGGCCCTCTTCAAAACCTGATACCCGGATTTTAGACTTCTCAGCCCCCAGAATGGAGACTTTTTCTGTGCCTAAGTCACCTGGTTCATGGCATTTTGTTTTGGCAACCTGAGCTAAGAAAGTCACTAAGCATCCACTCAAAGTCAACAAAGTTGAGTGTATGGGAAGCAGGTGAGGATAAGGAAATGGGGAGCAGAGCCCAGCCAAAGAAAGGGCCATATAAAACAGAAGGGTCCCAAAACAGGGTTGCAAAGCAAAGAAAGCACTGCAGGTGTGACTGGGAAGCAGGGCTCACACACACAAACTCCTCGTCCATTGATAGCACAGAGAGATAATAACCACATCAATAAAGCCAAGAAGTTGGAGTTCTCCAGGAAAAGAGCAGCACCTTTAACTTGGAGATCATGCTTGCTTCAGCATCATCACTAGCACTGTTCTGATGCACCAGTCTCTTGGCAAGCATCTTTGCATAGAACTTCTGAAACACATCTTTGTCCTCGATGTACTTGAAGACCACCATCTGGCAAAGCCAGAGAAAGAACACATTAGTGAAATAAACTCACAAGCGAATTATCTTTGGCTACCACCAGGAGCCAAGGATTGCTTGGTTTTGGGTGGATCTGAGCACTCTCTTGTATAGTCAGCATAAATTTACCTCAAAATGTTTATAGTAAGTACTGCCATCCTTTCCTTGAATCCCAGTTGATTAAACTAGACTCGGTAGCAAGAAGCAAAGTACTAGGGCGGGAGAGATGGCTCAGTGGATTAGAGCACTTGCTGTTCATACAGAGGACCTGACTTCTGTTCTGCACATGGTGGCACACAACCATCTGTAATTTCAGTTCCAGGGAACTGGACACCAGGTACACGTGTGGTGCATACACATGTGCAGGCAAAACACTCATACACATATAATAAAATACATGAATCTTTGAAAAATTAAATGAAACAAAAAAGGAAGCAAAGTACCAACACTGAAAGTAGTAACTCAATTTTAAGAGTAAAACCATAAATTCAAAATCAATGCCTTAACTCTGCACATTTCAGCCTCACAAAGGGCAATGGGGGTGCCCAAGAAGCACCTTACCACTTGATTGAGGGTGTCTTCTAGTTCTGCCTCTTCTGGGTTCTTGGAACTGAAATGTAAAAGGGCAGTGTGTTTACAAACAAGCCAGCAGATGTGCAAACATACTACTCTGCCAAACTGGCAGGGCTGCATGTGGTTGCAATGATGAGGTGTCAGATCAGCTGGTGAGCAAGGGGAGGTCACTTTTCCTATGGCAATTTGACAGTCTCACGCTGTATCCATTCATGGAAGAGATTATAAAATAGTCATGATATCTTAGATGAAATCAACAGAATTATCAAGTTTTCCCTTAAGATACCCATTTAATTGTCAGTAAATGAGCTTCATTCTTACAATTGCTCCCTACAATCTCTATACTTTCATTTAAAAAATGAAAATAACACATAGTTTCTGTTTAATTGCCAAATAATTAAAGATAATGAAAGGTATGAGGCATGGGTGAGGTGTGCTTTCATCTGTGGTCATATCTTTATGACCATAATTTAGTCTATGGATATAATTACAAAAAGGTGAACTAACTAAGAGTAAATAGGTCTTTAAAAAAATTTTGTAGAAGGATCCTGTGAAATGAACTTGCCTCAACTCTAGACAAAGAACTTCAGACCACTAAAGGATGTAAAGAGCAGGAGATATGGTCTTGCCAAGAACAGAACACCAGTTGGTTATCTAATACCAAATGCCCAGTCCTGAAATCATAAACATATTTGTAACATTATACAGACTGAGCAGATTGTAGCTTTAGAAACCCACGGCCACAGCCATTACCCCACCAACAAACAACAACAACAATTAAAGAAAAAGAAGCCATTAAATTTGAAATTTTGTGGGTAGGGGTGTAACGTGGAAGGGGGTTTGGAGGGAGGAAAAAGTAATTATATTATAATCTCAAAAAACAAGAAAACAGCAACAAAAAACAAAACTCAAACAGAAAAAAATGAGCTGGTCACCAAACAATCTCTAATCAATGCGATCTGTTGTTTTCAGACTCCCCCCACCCCCGTGCTATCATCCAACTCATGGAAATCCTCTTGCCTCAGCCTGAGTGTTGGAATGACAGGTGTGCACTGCCATGTGCACTATGAAAAGGGGGTTTTCAACAGATGTGGCTCAGCAAACCTGGCCCTGTCCTGTCTTGGCCAAGTCAGGTAGTTGCTCTCTCCTTGTGGCTCAATGCCAACTAGACTTTGCTCACCAACACACGCTTGTTAAAGGAGCACTCTGGAATGTCTTTACCATTCAGTTTTAATAGCCATAACTAATTGGTTGAAGACAATTATGGGCACACAATTGTTCTGTCACACAAAATGAAGGCCTCATGGAGTAGCTGTGAATTTAAGCCACTTAATCATCTACAATGGCCTGAGAAGCAGAATCAGGTTGATGAGTTTGATGCCAGTTGTAGAAGGAGAGAACTGATTCTGCAAGTTGTCCTCTGACCTCTACAGATGCACCGTGACACACAGCCCCCAAAATAAGTAAATAAAACATAATATAAAATTTAAAGTTCCTTTTCCTCCTTGGAAAGAATTCATAATAAGTGCTTCTGATTAGAATAAATAATGTGACTAGAATAGATAAATAATGTATCAGGCCAGCATGACAATACACAGAAAGATAATAAAATACTCAAGTTCCCACTGGCTCTGAGAGGACAGCTTTCTGGCAAAGCTAAAAGCAACAGCTATTAAAAAGTAATTAATTTTTAAAAATAGAGATAACAAATGACCTTTACTCAATGTTTGCCCACCAAGTACCAAGCAGACAGCACAGTTCTCCGAGCACAGTGAGCTGTGTCAGATGTGCTACCACTGGGCCACCATCACAGTCCAAAGATGCTGTTGACCTGTTATCTTAGAAAAAAAATTTGTGCGTGTGTGTGCCTGGTTGTCTGTATGAGCATCATATACCCACAGGAGCCCACGGAGGCCAAAAGAGAGCATCACATTCTCTGGAACTAGAATTATAAGTGTTTGTGAGCCGTCCAATGTGGATACTAAGAACTGAATTCAGGTCCTCTGCAGGAGCAGCAAGTGTCCTTAACAACTGAGCCATCTCTCTGGCCCCGATAGTGAGACTGTCTCTGCTCACATCGGAATTTGTAGGTGTTCTCTTAAGCCTTAGAGAGCTTTTTAAAATACAATATATTGACACCATAACCAGGGGGTCAGTGTTCCCTGCATAACATTTGGCGATATGGCATGTGGGACACTGAGGCAAACCTTGAACATTTTTGGACCAAAAGAAACTGTGATAGGGAGAGAAGTGGAGGGAATCAAGGCATACACAAGTAGTGGGAACATAACAGAGGTGGAAGCCATGACTGACCACACCTCCTCCATCTCAGAACACAGGTAAGAAGATTAGAAAAAGTGTCAGGTAAGACATAAAGTGACTGAAAAATACACAGCACAATAAATGAACAAAGAAAAACAAACTTTAAAGTATGCAGATGGCTAGACATGGTGGTTCACTCTGTAAACCCAGTATATGGAAGGCTGTGCATAGGAGGACTGGTGGGAGTTTTGAGGCTAGCCTGTGCTACCCAGCAGCTCCGTCAAAAGCCAAGTTTGTAGACCAAAACATAAAGCGTATCATAGTATTCAGGCTTCTGCTGTTCAGAGCCAGTGGGAGCTGATGCAGATTTCAACAAATGTGATGCAAAGCAAGCAAATGCAAGACAAATACTGATTCCTCATATAAAAACTGAGGTTTAAATAGGGGTACACGAAAACCACAAAACCAAGCCAGTACCTTTTCTTCAACAAGGAGTCACAGTACCGAGCGAGCAGCTCAGGGGATTTACTAGATGACTGGGCCATTTTGGTAACCGCATTGTTGTTTATGAAGCGACCGCAAGCCTGTGTTATAGAAAAGACAGTTAGAGGAAAGGTGTCTTGTTCATACACACTGAACAGGCAGCACAGCGACATGTTACTGCTTACCTTATCAAGTGCAGCCACGAAGCCAGCGTCATTGTTGAATGCTGACATCACCAGGGCATTGTATTTCTTATGAACATCCAGAACGGTCTGCACATACATCTTTGGGTCCTTGGTTGAAGGGAAAACCAGAAACACACAGGAATTAAAGTGTATATTCTGCTGCTGCTGTAAAACATTCTCCAAGTTTTAACTATATCTTCAAATAAGTTAATAAGATCAGAATACATTTGGTTCCACCACTGAAACACACAGGACATCATGTTTATGTGTAAAACAAAATAATTCTCCAGATTAAAAGTTAAATACCTTTAAAAAAAACAGTAAAGATCATGAAAATATTTTCTCTTTCAAAATGACAGCAGGTCTGAACACTGGTGGGGTGCACAAGGGCAACTGTGTCACCAAGGCAAGGGACAAGCGCTGGGAACGTGGCTCTTTAGACAAAACATAGTGGAAGATTGGTCCCCAGGGAGAGCGTTTTGCATGCTAAAGGAGACGGACAGTACTGGTGGAAAATAAAGGAGATGGACGATGGAGGAACCGCACGGTACCAAGTGTTGATCAGCAGTCAATGTTTGCAGGCCAAGGCAGTTACCGTTTCTAATGCCCATTTTAGACAGTTAACTGATCACAGACCTGTGATCTTGTTGCTTCCCCTGCTGGGATTACAGGTATAGCACTGTGTCCAGACCCCAGTTCCTGAACTCTCATGTATAAATTCAGAAATGAGAAAAGAGAAACCCTTGAATACTAATTACTTTACATTTTTTAATAAAATTTGTTTTAAAATTAATGACTGGTAAAGCCAGAACCCTATTATGCAATTATTCTCTATAAGTTGCAGGTATGTATTGTTTAAAATACTACAAATGCAAAATTATAATAAAAATATAGTGTGATAATATAATTTCACTGAGACGGAAAGATGGTCTTTACCTGATATAGTCAGATAACCTGGCCCCTGTCTCATGACTATTGCTGTGTGTTGCACAGATGGTACAATTCTAAAGAAAGCATATAAGAGCACCTACAAGCTAAGTATGCACGCACCTTACTTCATATGGGTTTTTCTTTTTTAAGCAATGCATTTTTTCCTTTGCTTGATTTAATTTTGGTTCATCATTAAAGCCCATATTCCTTTGGTGGATTCAGGTTTTACATTGTTTTCTGATCTCACATCAAATTACTACACAACACTCACACACTCTTCCCTTACAATCTCTACAGCCACTGGTTTTACAAGGAAGTCTATCCTACAGTGAGCATCCAAACAAGAAAGTGCAGTAACCACTATTGGAGCACTAAGATCCCATATGGAAGTTAGCATCCTTGCTAAGAACCAATTGAATACCAAAACTGCCAATTTAAAGACTCTAGATTGCTTATAAAACCTGCTACTTTGGGGACTACCACTCACAGAATTCATAAAAGGAATATTATGTATACAGACGTTCTAGAACTTAAACGAATGACTCAAGATTAGCAGTGGAGGGGTGATAAACTCATTTATTGAGAAGGTAAATGATGAGACTGCATAGTGCCTTACCACGAGCTCTCACCTCTCGCTGTGGCTCCTACAAGTGCTGGCTTTAGTCTTTCCCCCCAGGCACCAGCTCTCCTACTGTGCCTTGACTACAGATAGATTCCTGGACACCAGTGCTGACTCTACATTTACTGTTATGTGCTAGGAGAATTACCCTTTCTTTGGCTTTTTCCCTTTAAATTTTTCTCTTGGATTCGGGATTTAGAAACAAGTTTTTCAGTAAATGCCCAGAAGAAATTCCCATACAGAGATGCAAAGCTCTGCAAAGAATAAAGCAGCCTGCAGATTGAGTCTAGATTCTTCATAATAGAGAAGACCCAGTAGAGTAGGCTGACATAGTGAAATTGACAGGAACCCTCAAAATAATGTGCCAAGATAGAAGTCCCAGAAAAGCAACTTTAACAATTTCATTATTATCGTGTGTACGCATGACATGCTAGAATACCCACATAGCACTAGCGTGGAATGCAGATGACAACTTTTTGGGGTCAGTTCCTTCCTTCCATTGTGGATCCAAGGGATCAAACTCAAGTTGTCAGGCCTTTGGCCTCCTTCCCATCAAGCAATCACGCTAGCCCTGTTTTTTTTTGAGGCAGGATCTCAATATTCAGGCTATTCACCTATAACTATATAGCCAAGGGTAGCCTTCCTGCCTTTGCCTCCTGAGTGGAAAACTTACAGACATGTGTGGCCACACCTGGCTTTGAGGGAAAAAATTAGGTTTAGGTGGTGCACGCTTTAATCCCAACACTTAGGAGGGAGACAGTGGCAAATGATCTCTGTGAGCTCAAGGCCAGCCTGTTTTACAGAGCAAGTTCCAGACAGGCCCCAAAGCTACAGAGAAACCCTGTCTCAGAAAACAAAACAAAACAAAACAAAAACCGAAAACAACAACAAAACCCAAAATGAACATAATAGTGCTAAGTCTGGTTCACATCCATAGTAGTACATGAGAGGATTCTTTTTCATATAAGAAACATAACTTCTCTCAGTCCCGAGGGACCTTATTCAATGTCCATGGTTCTAAAAGCTGTTATTATTAGTGACTGACAAATCTAACATCTAGACCACAGTCCCCACCAACTTTGCACAAATTGCCCTTCAGAGGCCATGTGATTGTCTATTTCCTAAGCTAAAAATAATCGACTGTCCCCCATCACTGTCATTTCATCTTAGTTGTTTCAACAAAGCCTATTGCTATTCTTACAGTCACTATTATTAATTTCAACCACTTTCTACATGAAGTAATGTTTTGAATACAAATCTGGTCTTATCAAGTGCATGGTTATTAATAATACCCTTAGCAGCTTTCCTTGTGCCCTAAGGGTGTAGTTGACATTTACACGCTTGCAAGTTCTCCCAACATCTGCTCAGCCATCTCTACCTTCCCAGTCTCTCCTTTAATCCTCTCTGTTTTACCTCTTAGACTGTGCTTGTCTGGCATAGGTGACTGAAGACAATCAGCATTGACCTTTGGCCTCTACATCCATCTCTACATACACTTGTAAATACCCCCAGTTCGAATGCACACACAAGGTGGACCAACAACACTGGTCTTCCAAAAGGCCTGAGTCAGGCATTGGGGCATGATAGTAAGATGACCTAAGACAAGAGGAGGCCACCCTAGCCTGTATAGTGTGACTCAAGACACCACACCTGAGGATCAGCTGTGATACTAAATACTATAACACACAATTCCTTTGGAACCAGAATACTGTTAAGAGTAAACTGGGATTCTACAGGTTTTTAAAGAAACATCTCTCACTATTCCTACATATAAATGTGTGTTCTCAACAATCTTTTCAACCTAAGCCTAGAGCCACCTTGAAGGGCAAAGTTTGCACCTGCATTTCTCACAGGCTAAGGGGCTAAGGAGAGCCAACTGTTACGTTAGGTTTTTGTTACAAAGCAGTTAACTATACACTACAGGATACATGGATCCCTCCTCAATACTGACCTTACCTCTGGATAATTTGCCTTTGGGAAGTTAGGGGAAAGAAATCAATGTTTGTTCCCAGGAAAAAGCAAACACATCATACAAACGTCTGGGGACAAATGTGTGACCCTTCTCCATAAGCACCTGGTATTCTGCCTAACTTTGTCTCCATATAAATCATCTATCACAGCATAAAGACGAAGCCTCAGAAACACTCTCGACCACAAACCATCAACTGCAGAAAGGAAAAACAGGCTGTTTGCAGCACACACACTAAATGCTTAACCCCAAATTTTCTTTCTCTATCAGCCAGCAAGACACCTGACCATGAGTGTTCAGGAATATAAATTTTTTTCTTTCCTTTCTCTCTTTCCTGCTTTCCTTTCCTTTCCTTTATTCCTCCTATGACAGATTCTACACAGCTCTGGCTGTCCTGAAATTCACTGTGTAGACCAGGCTGGCCCTGAACTCAAGAGATCCACCTGTTCTGTCTCTTGGGTGCTGGGATTAAAAGTGTGTTACCATGCCTATCTATAATTAATTTTGATATTAACTAATTGGGGAAGAAAAGGGAAATAAATATGTGACTTAGCACAAATTTATATTCTCTTAATGGACTGTTTTTCCTTTGACCAATAAGCAGAAATAAGACTGCATGTGGCGTAAAGTCTGAAAGAGAGACTAACACCAGTGCTTTACGATGCTCTACCTAATCTTATTATTACAACCTCTGTTTGCTCCTTTTTGCTCCAAACATTTATGTCTGGCCTTTGAACAGTCAGCTCTAAGTTTCAGACATAATGAACAACTTTCTGGGTTTGTTTGTTAAGATATAGTCTTATTCTATAACCTAGGCTGGTCTAGAACTGACTAGGTAGCTTAGGATTGCCCTTAGATGGGCCCTTGAATTCATGGCCCATCTGATCAAAGATGGGCAGCAACAAACGACTTCAGTGAGAGTTTTCTAACTGGCCTTGAACCAACTGGGGCTCACTTTAGTACTGCCATTGCACAGCACAGTTTACATTAGAATTTACTTTGATATGGTATAACGACTGACTTGGGAATGAACTGTTTCCACAGTCAGTTTGCTTACAGAGCGTTAAAATCTTTCTTTTGTTGGGGAAAAAAATGAGTATGCTGGATATAAAATGATAGCTTGGTCAGGTTAAAAAATAATATTGTATATTTTTCTTTTTTGTTTCATGGCAAAAAAAAGTTAAAATATTCTTGTTCACCTGAGGTCACAGACCTATCACACACAAACTTAAGGTAAGTCCAGTATAATATCCTCTTCTGGCTGCTCTGGGCACTGCACCTAGGAGCATAAACCCACTTTTGACACAGTGAAAAACACATAAATATAAAATGAAGAAACAAATAAAAAATAAGACACTAGAGAGATCAATCAGTGGTTAAGATCATTGGCTGCCCTTCCAGAGGATCAGGTGGTCAGTTCCCAGCACCCACATAATGGCTCACAACCATTCTTAACTCCAGTTCCGGGGAGGTCTGAGGGCCTCTCTACTGACCTCCTCGGGCATACAAACATTCAGGCAGAAACAATCATATACACTAAAACAAGACAAAAATAAAAAAGGAGATTATTAATTCTTATAAAGGTGCTCGAGAGGGCTGGTGTTGGTTGTGCAAGCCTTTAATCCCAGCAATCAGGAGGCAAAAACAAACAGGCAGGTGGATCTCTGTAAATTCAAGTCCAGCATGAGCTACACAATGAAAACCTGTCTTGAAAGGGGCAAAAAGATGCTAAAATAATTTAAGGATTTTGAGAACTTCCTACTTTCAAAAGTCAAAACAGGCTCTCTGAGCATGTCAGTAAAATCTTAACTACCTACAATTACCAACAAAGATGCACTGCATACACCTGCAGTTGGCATGTGAAAATAATGGGCTCAACTGCATTCAGTCAGGCACTACTTACATTTAAAGCAGCTTCTCCACACTTCTCAATTGCTGCAAGACCCTGATTATGAATATGTGTCTCTAGAAGTTTTTTCAATTCTCCTAGGCCATCCTGAATTCTAGATACAAGATTATACATGCGGCCCAAATCTGAAAAAAAAAAAAAAAGGAGCCAATTTTATGCATGGAAACCAACTGTGTATACCTGTTCTGCTTATTACAAGGTTATATCAAATGAAGATACTGTGAAACAAGAAACAGCTAGACCTGGTGTGTTTTGTTAAACTCGACAATGGTGTCAGGCTATTAGAAGTTTATTTCTCCTCTACCATGAGAATCCATTAATAACAACAGAGAAAAAGTACTCAATACCTTCTAAAACCCTAATGAGATACTATGTTCCAAAAGGTACTAAAATAATTGTTTTAAAGTTAAATAAGCTTAATATAGATACCCATTTCAACTATAAGTAATGGAGGGATCCCCCAAATATTCACTTCATATATGTGTTTAATCCATGACAGTTAAAGATGGGAAATCCTAAATCCCACAGCAATGTGACCAAACCACTAACAGTTCCCACTAGCATAGAAAGAACAATTAAGGGAGGCGAAAACATCTTTTCATTTTGTCAAAGGAAGAATACTCAAAAGAACAAAACAAAAAATCTGCCCATCATTTAGTAGTTCCAACAAAAGTATATGGAACAACTTATATTCACCTTCATTCTTGTCAGCATCCAACAAATTCTGGAACTCTGTGTGGAAGATTTCCAAGTGTTTTTCGATGAGGACCTGCTCACATTTCCGTGCTAACTCATCTTGCGTGCTTTCATGGAGGTAAACTTGCACTCTCCGCTGTTCCTCAAGCAAACGAGCCTCGGCCTGCAGAGAATTCCATCAAACCATTCATGTATTGGTTCACTTTTAAAGAATTATTACGTGAACAATGACACATTAAATTCACAAATATGCTCTAGTAAAGTATGGTTAAGAAAGGGGGAAGGACTTCAGACCACAGGGTAACTTGACAACCGACTGTTATACCTCTGGTATGCTCTACTCTCTTTGCAATGCAGGCTCTAATCCTTCAAGTGCCCTAAGAACATTATTTAAGGGCTGGAGAGATGGCTCAGAGGTTAAGAGCATTGCCTGCTCTTCC
>LOEQ01003760.1:45963-61310 GCA_001685075.1 Bramus lutescens
GAGAGAGAGAGAGAGAGAGAGAGAATATGGATATAGATATTATGTCCTTCTCTTGCCAGTCACTGAACATGTGCCTCAAAAGCCCACTTGGCCACTTAGGAATCTCAACTTCTTGGATTTCTCTTCAAGGAAAGAGGCTAACCAGGCAATATATATAACACAACAGAAACCCAGGTAAAAGACAGTGTACTTTAGAATCTGTCGCCAGAAGTGTGTGTAGCGCAGAGTCACTGAGAACTGCTAACATCATCAGAACAAGCTAGAAATGTCAATGACAATCTTGAATTATTCAGGTAAACTGAATAAAAAAAGACAAAAGCTTATTTTACTCTCCACAGAGACCTCTCAGATTTGGTATAACTGTGGATAAATCCAGAGAATTATCATTGGAACTGAATAAACATTCAATACCAAGAAACAACTGAATAGACAAAGCTTGGATCATCAAAGGTAGGTAGTTATTAAAGCACAGGAAAGCTAGAGCCACAGCACACACTCACACACACTTGGCAGAGTAAACTTAAACACAACAAACTGCATATGCATCACAAAGCCTCAACACAGAATGACCTCTAACCAAGCATAAGTACGCAAAAAAGTCAGGACAAGGGAAAAGATAAGCCACAAAGAAACATGAAAGGTTTGAAGTTAATAAATTTCTAGTAAGAAACTTAGTTAAAATTCAATATATGCTAAAATACTTTAAAGCACACTATAAACGAAATATCCACTAAAATATACAAACCATCAATGCTTAAGTTCAAACAAAACAAAGCAAAACAGCCCCTACCAGTATCCCCAAAAGAGCCTGCAGCAACATTCCAGTCTAGTAAGTGTCCCAGGCTTGTGGGTTTGTCATTGCATATTTCACAGAGTCTTTAATTTGTATTTTTGTTTCTACAGAGTTCTTTCTTCTGGAACAATAAGTTCCAAGTTCAGGCTCTGCTGATGGGTTTCATTCCATCTGATAATGAAGAGCAAGAGCAGACTGAAGTACGACTCTTCCTGTTTTAAGTTACACCCATTTCTTGGAAGAACGCGGGTCATCCTGGCCAGGAACACAAAACTTTTACTCCTGCTCAGAAGGCTAGGCTTTGATGTCCTTGTGGGTTGGTAAGCAAACTAACGAAGTAAATTATTTTATGTGAAAGAGTGTTTAGGCTACATGTATGTACTTACGTACAATATGTATTCACAGAGGCCAGAAGAGGTTGCTGGATCCCTTAGAACTGTGGTTACAGATGGCCGTGAGCTACCATGTGGGTGATGGAAACCAAACCTAGGTCCTCTGCTAGAGCAACACCTATTCTTTTAACTGTTGACCAATCTCTCCAGCCCATATTATTTTTAAATAATAAAAAATAATAGGAATATAGAATATTCAAACAAGTTAACTTATTGTTTTTAATAGATCAGATTAGTCTCAATCACATGAGATATAATTTTAAGTGTTAAATGGCTTGTAGCTGTTTAGTCATCAAAGCCATCCTTGGATGGACCAGCAATCAACTGTTTGCACTAAAATACTCCTGATAACAGCAAACTAACAGAGACACCCCNAGACTGTGAACACCTAGCCCAAATAGGCTGTTGAAAGCAGGGTATTTCCTGAAAGCTCATCTTTACCTAAGTATTATTCTACTGAGATGTACTGTACTTGATTGTTTTAATATAAATGTAATTTCTCCTCAAGCTACTGAAGTTGCCACCTTTTATCTGGTTCCCTACCTGCCCAGGCACACACTGGAGACTGAGTGAGGTACATGTGTAAGGCCAGGGCCCTCCATCAGATTTGCTCTGCTATACTTTTCTATAGATCCTTTCAATACAGACATCTAGTACATATATACTACGAGTTTCAAATCTCCTTACATTATTTTAAAAGTAATGTTTATCAAATCCCCAATATCACCCACTGTTATTTATGTTTCATAGGTGAGGAAACAAAGCCATCAATAGAATGGTCAAGGTCAACCTTTAACCTTTAGAACTAGTGGCCCAGTTCAAGACACAAGGATAGATTTCTACTGTATGAGATAAAGTGTTCATGTGGCTAAATTTATACATTGTTTATGCTTTTTATAATCTAAATTACAGATTTCCAGAAATAAGACAGAAGTCATGTTTGGTATGACTTCTAAGTGGCTCAGGACCAAACCTTTAATGCTCCGAGAGAGCTTCCCAGAAGCTGGGCACAGGCTGATGGGCCTGACTGCAAACACCTCACACACCAGACAGTTTTTTGGCTTTTCAAGACAGAGTTTCTCTGTGTAACAGTCCTGGTTGTCCTGAAATTTGCTTTGTAGACCAGGCTAGCTTCAAACTCACCGAGATCCCACCCACCACTGCCCAGCGATATTATTATTCTTGAAGTTCCCAAACTTTAAAAAAAATTAGATTTCCTTGTTTAGAGTGTGCACGAAGCAGTGTCCCAAACCTTGCTTTCCTTGTGCAGCGGACATCACCACAAATCATGAAGAAGTCTACAAAGAATAGGGGGGCACCATGGTGGCGTGCAATATGGAAGGTTTCATTTTAAAGACATACTTGGGATTTTTTTGTTTTGTTCTTTTGGTTAAATCACTACTGGGCTGGCAAGATGGCTAGGAAGGATACAGGTATTTGTGGCTAATCTTGATGACTTGAACTCAATCCCTGGTACTCTATGGTAGAAAGAAAAACCCAGTTTACATGTATGCTCTCATGATACATATATACCTGTATATGTATATATGCACACAGGTATATATGTACATATGAATACACACAAAATAAATGCAAAAGAGATTAAACAACAGGTCTCTACAAAAACTACACTGTCACACTACAAAATTAAATAATAGGCAATACCACAATTCAGAACAGGTTATGTTTCAAATAATCTTAAGGAGCTGGACAGGTTTCAGTCAGGCATAAAATACAAAGCCTGGTCTACAAGAGCTAGTTCCAGAACAGGCTTCAAAGCTACAGAGAAACCCTGTCTTGAAAAACAAAAACAACAACAAAAAAACCCAAAACCAAACAAACAAACAAAAAAAAGAACTGCTACTATCCTGCATATACAACTGGATAATCCCACTTTAGCTGGATTTTGAGTTATCAGAAATGTGTAATTGCGTTTCAATTCCAAATGCAGAAGACCCACTTACATCCATGGTATAAGTGTCCCATATGAAAACACACTCAGAACACTGCAAGCTGGGCATGACTTTTTCTGTACGTCAGAAGCAGGAAGGTTGGGCTTATATTTTCTTTCTTTGAACATGGAAGAAATGACTTTGCAGCCCATTTCTTTCCCAAGAGAGGGCAAAGCAGGTATTAGACTTGGTATGAACCAGACTCCTGAAATTTAGTACATGCAGGAGAGGGGTCACCGAACTCTACAGTCTGTTGACAAAACCCTGCTGCACACTTCCTGTTCATTCGCACATCACTATTTGTGTTGTAACTGCAGAAGTGAACAGTGGCAGAGGAGATCACAGAGCATAGCATGCAAGGCCTATTACTGCCTGGCACTTCATAGCAGAAAGCTTGCTGACTCCTGACATAGTCACTCCTCAGACACTACATTCAGAAGACCTGAATTTCCAAGAAAGATCCAAGCAAAATCTTGGAAGTTCATAGAAAAACAATCACATAGTAAAATAATGCATGGAGGACACATAGCTCTACCTTGGTTCTTCTCCAAAGTTAGAATTTAGATCCTCATTCCTAATATAATCTTGAAGACTAAGCTACAGAATATTAAGGAATATCTGAGAGAAAAGCAGAACAAACAAACAAACAGACACATAGCAAGTCTGGGAATATCTGCTATTTTCTCACGGACAAAGTTTTGAGGTCCACTAGCCAGACACACTCAAGAGGAGATAATTCAGAACATGAAGGGCATGTAGCTGTCAAGGCGCCTCCTCAGATGTACAAAGGGAACACACCCTCATGATTATCAATTTGTAAAAGTCTCTTGGAGAGTTATAGGAGTTAAACCTGCTGGACATGGATGGTGTGACTCGGTGCCAAGTCTGATTTGTGAGGAACATTGCACTGCCAAGAATTCACTGAAGGAACAATGACTAAGTTACATACTATGTTTAACCTTACCTTTTTCATATATTCAGTTACTGGGTTCTGCTGTAAGAATTCAGTACTTTCTCTGGTATAAAATCTCTCTGTGTCAGCCAAAAATTGAGATTCAAAGGATTCTTTATACACTGTTAACGTAGGGCCCTTTGCAAATGCGTCATCTTCATTCAGTCCCAATTCCACTAGAAAAAAATATGAGCTATATTTCAATTATCCTATTTTTTGTTATGTCACAGATAATAATTTGGTGTAGCATTTGGTTTAAGTTACACTTGAAAGATCAATGTGAAGTGGAGGGTTATATGGTAACTGTTATTCACTAGTATTGAAATATGCTTGTTTTGATAAAAGAAAAACAACAATAAACTCCAAGGTGTATAGCAACAAATCACCTCTACTTAGGCCAGGGATACTGCAAAAATACAAGTTCAGCCAGAGAAAGTTCATTTCCAAAAGTGATCTAAATGTTGCACTTTCCCAAAAATGCAAACCCACCAGGGCTTGAACAACATGTCATTTAATCAGTGTCTCAACCTCAATTTTTCAAGCTGATAGATGTCTGGTTATTATTTAGCTCAAAAACAATCACATTAAATATAAGTATTTACTCATGAAAGCACCAAAGAAAATAGTTCAATTTTTTCAATAAAAATTACCTTAAAGTACAGAGATTAAATAACTATGATTTATAAAATTATTGCTTAAAAGTACTTTAAAATGGAATAATAGTCTTGATATTTAAATGTTTTTAAATGAATGTTAGAGAGCTATCATAGTAGCCATGTGATATGAAAACTGAACAAAGACAAATTATTTACCATAAGATTGTACAACTCCACTAATTAGTCTTGTATTGATGGTTTCGCCATTTCTTTCCTTTTCAATCAGTTTTAAAACGGCATTTGTTACCTTTAAGAATATAGAAAACATATTAGGTAGACATATTACAGGTCACAATGTACCTTACATATCCTTTAAACATTTAGAGCCATTAACTAATACGTGGTAACAAATATTTTAGGGGGGTGGGTATGCACATATGTGTGCGTGCATGTGGAAACCAGAGGACAATCTCAAGCACTGCTCCCCAAGAGTAATCCACTTTGTTTTGAGACAGTCTCTCACTGCCATGGAGTCTCAGGATCTGTCTGATCCTGCTGTCCATGGCTAGGCTCACGGTGGGCATCGTATACCTGTTTTCTATGAGTGCTGGGGATCTACCCACCCCAGGCCGTCATGCTTACACGGCAAGCACTTTCCTGACTGAGCCATATCCCCAGCCCAACAAATACTCTTTAGATAGTCAAAGGCTTTAGAATCAAGACAAAAGTGGAAAATATTTTTAAAATAAAACACACAACATTTCACAGTAGATACCTGCTTATTCAATGGCCTGAACAAACAATCTCTCCATGTCACCAATGCAAGCTGGATGAAAAGGGGGAAAAGACGTAGTAAATAACTATTTCACTATGGTTCCCCAAAACTGGTCAAACAGTAATTTGAATTCTTAATTTTACAAAAATTCCTAGATTACAACATAGTAAAAAATCTATTATCACAATGAAATCAGAGCCACCCTTTCAAGTTAATCACTTTGTACAGATGTTTACCAGCTCACATTTAACTGTGAAGTTCAAAAAGAACATTCTGATTTAAGGTGAACATTATATCAGCTTAAAAACCAGTAGTAGACTCAACCTATCAATGTTTTCCCCGGATCAAACAATTTCAACTAGATACACCTGATAAAAGTAATTCCAGTTACTACCACGGTTTCCTAATACATCAAGATAAACAATAGAGAATATAAAAATCTTCCAACTTTTATATCTGGATTGTGTATTTTTAGTGCAGTTTCTTGTACATAACTTACTAAAACCTATTGTACTTATGTCTTCATGTGACTGTGTAAGACACATTTTTATATGTACATGGTATATGCTTGCGTGTATCTATGGATACACACACAGATGAAGACTCAAGTGTTCCTGAGCCATCTATCTCCTCAGCCCGATATATGCATTTTAATGTGAATATATAAATACCATGGTCCATTTTTACATTCCTAATTTTTTCACAAGTGTTATACTAAGATTAATTACTGTAAAAGTTGTTTCTGAAAGAGGAATTCATACATGATTTTTAAACTGTTGGTAGAGGTTTAGAAAGTTAAAACTGAAATTTACAACACTTCAACACAAACTGTCAAGAAATTAATTAAACAAAAATGTCATTAGTCTCCCCAATTTAACCAGAGATAAAATTAAGCTTGTAAAAATATGTATTTTTGAAAATATTACATACAAATTTAATCTATGAAAAGTATTTTCTAAGTAGTGTCTCCAAAAAAATAAATTCCATAAAAGCAATATTTAATTTTTTGTTTGTCTGTTTTCCCTCCCTATATAAGTAAGCACTGGCTATGTATGTAGACCAAGCTGGCCTCACAGAGATCTGCCTGCCTCTGCATCCTAGAGCTGGGATTAAAGGTGTGTACCACCACGCCCAGCATTATTGGGAATTCTTGACTATGGGTCTGCCAAAGGTGCTTAGAAGACTGAGCCTCACTGTCTAGGAGAGAAGCAACCTGGAGATGTATGCTCAACCCTAATCCTTTTCTCCCTGCCTCTTCAGTCCTCAGGCAGGAGTAAGGCAGCAGTGAAAATCCAAGGCTATGGTTATCAGCTTCTAACAGAACCCCTACACTTAAAAAAATAATTTGTTCCAGCTATTTTCTAAATTACCAACCACATCCTTAGACAGACATAACCCAGCTCTGGATGACTGTCACTTCAAAGGAAGGAAGTCAAAGAGCAAAAGAAGGCAAAGAGGCAAACCAAAGAAATTTCAGAATAGGTTAGCGTAACAAGTCTTGGTGTCAGAACTTCAACATATTAACAATGAAATCAACTTAGATTCCCTGGGTGATTTGGAAGGAAACCAATAACCTTCTCTATTTAAAAGAATTAATTATGAAAAAAAGAGTAGAAACCTTATAATTTGTCATGAAGTCACTGCATGACAAAGCAGCCACATTTGCTAGAGACTCTGGGCCTAAAATAAAACCAGATGCTGAAACCAGAGGCTGTAACTGGCCCACTGAGTTTTGATACAAACTAGCAAATGACTGGAGCAGGCTCTTGAAGCAGTGCACTTGGGACACAGATAGGAATACTATTTCTAGGTGGGGGCGGTGACTGTCCTCTGCTAGAATTTATGGCAATGTACTGCATTTCCAAACAGTAGCTACACTATGTGATGACACAGAAAGTGTGGGGTTTGAAAGCAGATTTAAAACATAATGACAGTGGCTGATTCTTGTCTAACGGGGCTGGCTGGCCTGCAATTCAAGAGATAACCTACCGCCTCTGCCTTCCCAGTACTGGGATTAAAGGCATGTACCACTATGTCTGGCTGAATCTTAAACATTATATAGCTTAGTACTTTTTATTTAAACTTGTTTTAAATGCTGAACAAAGTACCCACAAAGTGAAAAAGCAGGAATGACCTGCAGAGCATACACATGAACTTTAGGTCAAGCGGTGTCCAAAGGAAACAGACCAGTACCATGTCGAGTCCTTCTGTAATTCTGAGACAAGGAAAGCACACCAATAAACATAATTTTTTAAATATATTAAAAATAAAAACACAAAATGCTCAATTCAGAAAACTGAGCCTAGAAAATGTGATTAAAATCATGTAACTAACCAGGTGTGATCCCAGACCTTGGGAGGCAGACAGGCATTTCAGCTTGATGCCAATCTGGTCTCTGCATTGAAGTTCCAGGCCAGCCAAGGTTACAGAGATACTCTGTTTCAAACAACCAAACAGAAAACCCAACCAACCAAACAGAACCTCAAACAAAAACCTATGTAACCACACAATAAAAAGCACATCTGGGGCACAGAAACTGAGCTCTGTAAGTGCTAAAGTCCTGCATTTGAGCTGTTTTTTGTCTAATTAAATTTGTCAAAAGCAAAGCAACAAAATATTGCCATTATAACACACCATCAGAATTTTTGGCTCCAGGGATCTGCCTGTGTCTGCATCTTCAGCACTGGGATTACAAACATCCTCTTTTCACATAGGTTCTGGGGGATTATCTCAGGTCCTTGTGTTTACAAGGCAAATACTTTGTTGACTGAGCTATCACCCCAATTTTGTGGCGCTTTTTATCTTTATTTCCTATTCTTTTTCAGACAGGGTCTCATTTAGCTCAAGTTGGCCAGGAATGTGTTATATAGCAGAGAACGACTCAAATTTGATTCATTTTCCTCTATTTCCCAAGTGCTGAGATTACAAGTGTGCATATCATAGCAGATTGAAGCCAGGACTTCATACACACTAGGCACTCTGCTAACTGAGCGCCCTGCAGCCCATCTCAATTTCCAAGTTTACAAGGAGGCCCGAGAATCTGCATCCCTTTTATGTTCCCAGGTGACACGGATGACACAAATTTAGGGGTCATACTCTGAGAAACCAGAGGGCCTAAAACAAAAACCTTAGAGACTAACAAAAATATTTAATTTAGGGTCTGCTCTCAAATACAGAACTCTCAGACCAAGAAAGTGCATCAAAGTCCAGTTAAGAGCTTAATCCTTAGATAAGGTACCTGATTTGCCAGCAACTGCCAGCATCTAGGATTATAGTGCTAAAACTCAAACAGTTCCAGGCAAAGTATGATAACTGGTCAATTAATTGAAGATAGTTTAAAAGTAAACACAGAACTGTTTGTTTAACTGTGTTTATTTTACAGCTCCAATTTCTCACCTCTGTACTTTCTTGCCACAACATATTTTGTTTTTTATTCTTAAAAAAAAAACTTACTGAATAGATTTCATATATTCCTTTTCGTCCTTCATCACATTCGCGGCGAACCCAATGTCTATTGAGGTAGGCACAGATTCCATTGAGCACTTTGCTGGAGAATCGGTAATCTTCCCACTGTTGAGTGTAGAACTTCAGTACACTCTCATCCATTAAATCTTCTCCATCCTAAAAACAAGTACACTAAAGCTTTAATATGACTTGGTTTGTCATATAGCAAGACAAAACTTATTGAAAAAGCTACTGCATCAAAATACAGTAACACATATGGTTATAATGGGTTCTTTTTATTGCTGTGTATAAAAACATGCTAATATAAATTCTCACAGAACACAAAAAAGTTCATTATCAAATTAAACTGGAACTTTTCATGGGTTGAATACGCATAAGAGTGCACCCTAAGTTTTCAGAATGTAAGAGTGATTTTTTTCTTTCTTTCATGCTTTTTCTTTAGTAACTGAACCTAGGGGGTCAGTCTAGTGCTAGGCAACTGTTGTACTTTTAATTCAAGCCAGGGTCTTGCTAGGTTGCCCAGGCTGCACTTAAATTCAAGTGTTCAGCCCAAGTACACCTAGAACCTGTGATCCTCTTGAGATCCTGGGATTTTGGGTGTGTCCACCACACCCAGTGGCAATTTCTTTACCCTGGCTCCCGGTGTTCTCCTGTTTTCCAAGGCTGCCCTTGAACTTTTTTCTGTTCCTCTGCCTCCTCCCACTGAAAGCTAGGATTATAGGCCAGTGCTGAAATTATAGGTATATACACCTCCGTATCTTGCTTTATTTTAAGCAATTTCTTCTTAAAGAATCTACCTCCACAGCATCTCTAAGTTTGACAGTTTTCCAGTTTAAAAAAAAAGAAACAAAAAACCTATCCTCTTAATTATAATGGAAGCTAATATACTTATTTTTTTAAAAATGAGCTGATTCACAAACTTGTAAACCTACTAAAATATTCATCTTAATTGTGACATTCTTAGGTACTAATGACATCTCCAAAGTATGTTCTACCCTTTAAAAACACGGTACTACCATTTAGAAATGGTACACCGCGTGTGCGAAAGAGGTAGAGGAAAGTCAGTGGGAGCCTGTTCTAGCCTCTGGCCTCAGTGTCTTCATGTGGAAACCCAGTAGACCTGTATTCTACAAGTAGCAACATTCAAGTGACCCAACCATCTATGTAAACGTTTGGCCACACCCCAACACAACCAAAGGATTTATTTATGTAAATGACGTGAATTTTAAAATGCAAAGCTGGCCTATTCCACACATAAAATGCAAATGTGTTGCTGATGGAGCCACTACTGAAAACAGAACATACTTTGCTTACAAGTGCTGCAAATTCAAAAAACAGGGGCTATACAGCAAGACACTTCAAGAACTTTCAAGTGGAATATTAGTTTTAACTTGTCAGTCAACTACAATCTGTTATAATGCTTCCATTTAGCCTGTAAAATAATGAAGAAAAAAGCATTTTATGCAGCATGCAGAAAACACTCTATACCCTCTTCGTAAATTAAAAAACAAAAAAACCTATATACATGGAAGAGACTCAGAACCGTCCATTTAGCCTGTAAAATAATGAAGAAAAAAGCATTTTGTGCAGCATGCAGAAAACACTCTATACCCTCTTCGTTAATTAAAAAACAAAAAAACCTATATACACAGAAGAGACTCAGAACCTTCCTGGGTAGAGTAGCAATAGCTACACTGATTGAAGACACCATGTACAACAGCAGATGAGGGAGCTACCTGCCCACCCAATGGCTGAGTGTAAGGCAGCCTACTTCCTTTGTTACAGGACAGACTACTAAACACCAAAGGCAGAAGGCTAAGAAAAAGATTCTTCATTGCCAAGCAATGGTTTGAGCTAATGTTTTTAAATCACAGGATGTGGGTAGTTGTATCAACGGCCAACCCAGTCTAGGCCTAGTGTCAGGACAGACATGATAGTCATGGCAAAATTGCTGCACTTTAAGAAAAAATAAAATAAACTGGGCGGTGCTGGCGCACGCCTTTAATCCCAGCACTTGGGAGGCAGAGGCGGGTGGATCTCTGTGAGTTCAAGGCCAGCTGGGTCTACAAGAGTTAGTTCTAGGACAGGTTCCAAAACTACAAAGAAACCCTGTCCCGAAAAACCATAAAAATAGAAAAAGAAAAATTAAACAAAGTATTTTTATATGTTTCGTGTATCAGTGAGACATCTTACCTTGAGAAGATTTGTCAAGTAATTCTTCAAAAACTCCTTCAATCGCTTGTATAACTCCAAGCCAACAAATTGAGCTCCCCCAGGAGTCTGCCCCTTTTTTGACTTGGAAGGAGGGACTCCAGCTCCCCGAGCTTGGTTGGACTGATGCACACTAGTACAGTAGTTATAAACATGACTTGGCGAAAGTTAAGGAGATGAACATATACCTTAGATGCTAACAGTGATTAACGTGAACATATTTCCTTCTGTTTATGTATATTCTCAATATATTGATCAAAACCTGCTAAAAGCTCTTCTGGCCTGTATGGGCTCCTGCATGCACATGGTAAACATATATTTACTCAGGTTCATGCACACATATATAATAAAACAGTATCTTTTTAAAAAAATGAAGACAATTCACAAAGTAGAAAATATTGTTAAGTCATAATCTAAGAAAGGACCAAAAGTAGAATATATAAAGAACACAGTAACAGGACAAATAATTCAATTGAACATAAGCAAAAGAGATCTAAAAGCTATATTGATGTCAATAAACACATGAAAAGATCCTTAATACCATTAACCTCCAGAGGAATGCAAATCAAAGCACAATGACTAATTCATATTCACTAAGATGGCTAAAGTTAAAAACAAAATAAGGATTGGCCAGAATGGGAAAAAAACAGGAGCTGCCATACATTGTTAGTGGGTAAACAAACTGATGCAGCCACTTTATGAAAGCCAGTTTGGTAACTGTATCAACATAGACACAGATGCAACACACAGAGCCACACTATTCATAATAGCCAAAAAAGAAAACAACCCAAATGCCTACCAACTCTGGAAAAACAAAATGTGATCTAGTCACATATATTGAAATAATTCTATTATAAATACAAATGAAATGCTTATACATGGGATTAAACGGAAGGTATCTAAAAATACACTAAGTAGGGCAGAGCTTGTCATAAGTCATTTTTAAATAAAAAATAAAGTACAATGTGACAAAAAATGAAACACAAGAATAAAGAGGAAGCATATTTAGCAGTAGAAATAAAAAAAATCTAAAAGGCAATAAGATAGTTGCTGACAATGGGTTGATTACACAATACTAAGTCGGCCTCAGACCATAACAAATTCACACGCTGACTTTTAAACACTGAATCTTTCCCAAGGACCCCCTCAAAATTTCTTTGGCAGGGAAGCTGGCTGGAAGCTAAGCAGTGATCTAGGATTTTCTCTCAGGTCTGTTGGGGTTTCCTAGTAGCCGTGGGTAGGAAATGCTCTGAGACAGTTATGTTACAGTACCAAGTTTGAGTCAGGCTCCGAAAATGAGCCTACAACTCTCCCAACATCAGTGAAATGACTCATTTTCTATGAGTTCTTCGGGCTTAACAGGAATGAAAGTCTGTAGCAGGATTCTGTTGGTGGCTCTTGCACAGGCACTCCCGGAACAGCTACCCTGCCAGGCCTGGTAAAAGAGCCCACCTCAAAGTTCATCTCCAACCACTCACTTCACCATTACCTAAGAGAGAGGATGCTGCAGTATTTTCTCCACAGTCATCAATGCTGAGGGCCCAGGCTGCCTCAAACGGCTGCTACCCACAGCACTGATACTATTTCTCATGTGCACACACTGGGCAATCGACTTTACTTCTAATTATTACAGAACTCAGATCGTTTAAGTTTTCTAAGGGAAAATCCAACTAAAACAACAAAACTAAACAACCACTTTCCATCCACTTTTTCCCCAACTACAACTTAAAAGTGAAAAGCTGAACTAAATTTCTACTGACATCCACTAGAACTTGTATTAGACACACCTCCTGTTGAGCTGGCAATAAAGTTCACGAGCAAAGGAGACCCTGGGTTCAAAGTTCTAGCACCACAAACCAACCAGAACCAGCTTCCTGCCCTCATCAGTGATTAGAATGCTTTTACAAAATGACAACAGCAAGAGGCAGAATATTATTGATACAATCAGACTGACAAGTCATAAAACAGCTCTCTCTGCTCTGCAATTATTTCTGAAAAGATATATCCCACCAAAGCAAGTAATACACCTCATGGCATATTTCAAAAGCAAAGGCTACTTGCAATTAAGTGTGACAAAGTACAGAATTTTTCTTTTTAATGATTAGTTTATTTTTTTATGAGTATGTGTGAGTGCCTAAATGTTGTCTGTGTACCAAGTCTATGCCTGGTGCTTACAGAAGAAAGTACTGAGTCCCTAGAACAAGAGCTCTGGGTGGCTGTGAGCCACTAAGTGGAGCCAGGAATCAAACCCAGATTCTCGGAAGATCAGTGCTCTTAACCACCAGAAACCCATTTTATAATGTTTAATCTGAATATATACACCATGCATCAAGTTTGGAAGGAGAGTAGTGAACACACCATATTTACACTAATTAAAAAAAGTCAAACAACAATTTCTATGGAGTATATATCAAGAGTTAAATAAGAAAAATAAAAATCTACCTTCAAATGCATGTTTATAGTGAAAGGAAGAGAACTGTTTAAAAACAATCTCCAACTCCAACACACAATCAGAGCCTCTTTTCACACAGCACAACATGTTTATCACCTGTTTCAAAAGTAGAAGAGTTTATATAAGGTATCATATGAGCATTATTCCAAATCAATTAACAATCTTCAGGGCACTCTGGGTAGCTGGACACAGGCCCTACTACTGAGGTGCACATCCTTATCCATCTATTACACATCTGGTGACTAAATACACAGATAAGACCAAGGCTGTTTTCTGCTGTTTCTTATCAAAATACGAAGAGCCTTGAGCACATAATTTAAATATAACTATTTCTTTAAGGTAGAGCTAAAAGTTAAAAAGTAAATAAATTGGTGAACCAGTGTACTTTTATCTTTTAAGAAATTTCTATCCAGAAATATCATAGCAATACTTCCACAGGCACTGTGGGAGCTTAGCCCACTTTCTCTCTAATATCCCTAACACTGGCTATCAGTGTTCTTTACAACTACTTTCCACCTGACTAGGCTTTCTAAAACTCTCACTTATTTCTTTAGAAGTCACAAGGTTGAGTATTTCCGCATATTTTTACTAGCTACATTTCTTTATATAAACTAGTTACTCCCTTTAGAACCTTAATTTATATTTGCAGCACTGGAATTAACCCAAGACCTCATATGCTAGGCAAGTGCCACACCATTCACTGTGCTGTATATCCTCAGCTCCTTTCTATTTACTTCACTTAGTTGCCAAGGCTGGCTTTGAACCTGCCTCTGTAGTCCAAGGAGGACTTAACCCTGTAAGGACCCTAGCCTCAGCTTCCAGAGCAACTAGAATCAGACATCTGTGGTGCAAACTTGGATGAGGCATATTCTAAAACTTTGGACAAATGCAGACCAAGCAAAATAGTAGATCACATTTGATAAAGTTCTAAAAATGTTCCTATGTTTAGGTTCATCTGATGTAAGACATGCCAACAGGTGAGCAAAGTAAGACTCCTAAAGTACAAGATGAAACATCCAAATATATTTACTGGTTTAGACAGTTATACCAAAAAGAATGTAGATCATCAACAATCCGTTGTGAAAACAATCTGCTATTTATTCTTTGTGATCTGCTTTTCTGTAATTACTTTCTACAAAAGGAAACAGAAATCTGCAGTAGGCAGGCAGAAATAGGAAGTGTCACCTGCAATACTCCTTCCCACCCCAGTATCTACAGAAGAGAATGCAGGGAAAACTGCAGATCTGAGTAGAAAACAGCAGCCAACAGTGAGGAGACAACTGCCAGGTGCTGCAGCATTGGGGACAAGCATGTGCTGCAGGCACAAGAGCTAAGCACATTGGCTGGGTAAGGATTCTAGCCCAAGTGGTATAAATTCTATGCCATCACAAGGTACACATGCTTATGTTCTGACTTGCTGAGATAAATGGTCAAGGCTGAACATGGATGAGACCCTTACAGGATTGCTGGGAAAAAGAAGACTTTAGGAAAACCAGCTGGGAAAACTATTTAGTTTACAACACTACTGAGAGAAAATAGAAGGGTGGAGTTTTGAGAATTCATTCACCAGGCAAAGGAAAGACATCAGCACAATGCTGCCTCAAGTGACGGAGCTCAGGAAGCCCGACTGCTTTGTCATGAGGCTTTCTTCCCTGAGGACTGGACAAAGGATAGAAGTGGAAATGGCAGAATTTTGGGCAAAATCTTTGACTGCTCTACCTAACGAAAAAAAATTGCGTAAACATAATCATTTTTTTTT
>LOEQ01003760.1:67043-80076 GCA_001685075.1 Bramus lutescens
GGGCAGGTAAGTTTCAAATGTAAAACATCTGCAGGCACTAGTCAGCACCACTTTAATCAAATTACCTCTGGTGAAAACAGAAAGGTAAAAAACAAATTTTTGATTTTATGGCAGATAAGGAAGAAATCTGACATAACATTTCTAATAATTAAAAGAATATACCACTACATAGTCACAACTTTAGACACACCAACCACAGCTCAAGCAAGAGGATACGTGTAGAGCTCCATGTATCTGGACTTCGCCATGCTTTGTCTGGTGTACACTTGCTGAATCCCAGCTCTGAGGTCATCCCAGATCTGGTCAAGCCCGATCTGCTTCAGTCCATGGGGATTCTGACTCCTGTTTGATGACATTATGAGGGATGTTCTGAAGTTGTCCAGTACAGCAACCCTTGTAAAGACACAGCTAATTCTCCATCAGTTGAAAATAGACAGTATCATTCCAAATTTATTCACAGAAGCTCAGAAAGAAGTTCTTTAAGTGTAGAGAGTAAAATGTCATTGCAGGCAAACCTGAAAAGAAAATAAAGAAAAACTGATCAATTCTAATTTTCTGGGGTAGGTAACAGGGCAACCCAATCCAACAATCTGTGGGTGTCCAAATAATAGGTCTGTGTAAAATATGCTTAGACATTTCATCCAAAATCATTTAACTACTAGCGCTCTTGAAAAAAGTTGAGAAAAAGAAGCAAAGAGACTGCTGTCATTCTTTATCTTCTAAAGTCATCTAAGGTTGAAACACAGCACTGGACCTTGCTAACAGACAAACTCTAAAGAAGACATGGCAGAGAATACGCTTGGGAAATTCCCAGAAAAAATAGGAAGAGTTAGCTAACAAGTAGGAAAAGTAGTGCAACCTCACTAGTTGCCTGTGAGTTTTAGGAATCTTCACTCAGCACTTGGCAGAAAAGCTAACATTGAAAAAAGTGAAGATGAACCGACACAGGGCTTTCTTTTAGTAAGGGAATTTGGGAAGAATTATCAAAATACACAATGTACCTTGGATTCAAGAGTCCTGACAGCAGATGCTTACCAAATGGCTGTGGTATTAATATGGTAATATTGTAATAATATAGTTATTATTTCTAAGTGTATGACACTATTTCAAAAACAATCTGTAAGGCTCAAGGACCTTATAGAATATCATACTGTACTTGGTACTTCACAATGCACACATACTTTAGAATTGGTTTATGCACAGCACATTAAAATGTAGAGGTTTCAAATAAGTACTTCTAAGTGCAAATGTTAAAAAAACATTGAGCTCTTTTAATGTCAATGAAGCACAGGCTGCCATTCTACAAATCGAAGCCTGACATACCTCAAGTCATTCAGCACACCATATCTCCTGATCAACATCACAAAGCTCCACACAATACAAGGCCCATTTAAGGCCTTCTAGGTAGTGCATTTAGATTAAGTTTTGACTACTGAGACTTCAATTATTTCTAACATTTATAATGTGAGCTATAGGACTAAATATTTTATGAAACAAAACCATCATTTCTACCCTAAAAGTATTTTATTTCATATATTCAAACATGTTCAAATGAGAATTATGACCAATACAAGATTCCTTTAAATATAAAGAAAGCAACAACTCAGCAAATGTTTCCTACAGTTTCAATCTTCCTTTTATTCCACCTTGGCAGAATCACTGTAACATCCCACTTGATAATAATCAGCATTTGGGCTGGTGCTGCCACATACTAGCATCAACCATACCTCCCCCATCACTTCTTTCCTCATTTCCCCATGGGGAACTTAAATTCATCAAAACTAGAATCAACAATGCAGTTGGTTTCTGATTGCTACCAGCAATGGAGGAAACTATTCTCTACCACCTGAATTTAGCCTGACTCATAACATGGTGAAGCCGTTTCCACCATTCAGGACTCTTTGAGAGGATTCTGATACAGAGTGCTATTGATGCTGTCAAGGACCCGTCAAAGACCCATCACATTGATTAGTTCTCTGGTGTTTTCTCCTCCAGTGATCATCACCATTTCTCTAAACTGGACTCTCATACATCTGTCCACTTGTACCAAGCCATTGTCCCTTTTCAAAACAGCAGAGCCTGAAACTGTCATCCTAATTCCTAATAAATGGTGAATCCCCAGGACCACATGGTCCCCACAAGCTGTCCTCTGACATCTTCTATACACTTGCATACACAACACATTTTCCATCCCAGCATAAGCAATATGCTTGCCACATACATATGCTATGCAGTGTTTTCTACTGTCCCCTTTTTGTATACAGTGCCTTAATTTCTAACCACCTGCTCCCTTTTCTCTGGTTATCCATACTGAATATCTAAAACTCAAAAGCAATCAGAGGTTCTCAAGGATTTCCAAGTCAGTACATACATAAATGGGCAACTTTAAAGAACAAACTTATCTTATATTTTTAATATCCTCCAGAGAGCCTCACACCAGCATGTTGTAACTAATATGGCAGAGGAATCCAAACCTAAGTCTGAATGGAACTGTTAAACAAAAGCACACTGCAGAAATGTCTGAAGGGCAGATTGCAAGCTGGTACAGTCCACAGTGTAGCCAGAACAGTTTTCTTAAGTTATAGGCGTTTGTGAAATAAAAAGCAGAAAGTCAACTGGGCTAAGAAGGTATTTGTGATTCAGACCATAAAACTCAAGGTCAACCAAGGAGTAAACTCTGTTACTGCTTCACTGGGTCTCCAAACTTGCAGGGACCAGGACACGCAGGGCAGGCAGCTTGTAGCTAAAGCGGATCCTATATTCACTTATCTCTGAGCAGTCCCTCCACACAGGACACCTCAGCAAGTTAGGGTTGTTCACCAACTGCTCCAATAGCCTGGAGAAGATGAGGCTTTACTTTGCCAGTCTGGGTCATGTGTGTGCAAACACACAAGTGTGTGTGCTTAATTTGCCTTCACAGCACCCAACGCTGGGGAGATGAACTGACTGTAAAACTAGAGCAGTAAAGCAGAATATTGGTATCCATAAATGACTGGTTATTGTCACTGCTGATTTTTCAGAAATATACTATTTTACCAGTTACACATCCTCCATCTTATAACTAAGCCATCAAAAAACCTGAAAATTTCAGCAGATTTCCTAAGACAGAACTCAGGTAGTTTTAACTAAGTAAAAAGTTCCTTAACTTAGCCCACAACCAGAAGGCTAGAAAGAGCTCCAAAACTCAGTTAATTTCAACAAAATCTTAACAAGACTACTTAGAAAATAGAGCTGTTTTCAAGCACTGCTGGCATCACAGTGACAAAAGTTCCCCAAGATCTAGAGAACACAGCATTTGCAGATCCACTACTTCACAATTTGGGAGTGTGGTCCAAGTAGCCTGAAGATGAAGTTGCCAATGAGGGAACTGATGCCAGCCAAGGCAGCTAAGGGTCCCCTGACTACTTCAGTGTTCTCTGGGAGCCCCAGCCATACAGGCTCTTTCCAATTCCTGGACGATGCACAGATCACATATTCCTGATAGGCAACAAAGGCAGAAAAGATCACCAACTAAGGACAGAGACAGATGGCAGAACCAGTTGTGGCCACTGGCACATGAAGCCTATGTGAATTACAACAGCTTCCAGTCTTCACTTAGAGAAGAGTTTGGACACTCAAGGGGCAGGACAGCCTCTACTCTGCTAGACCTGGCTGTCTCAGAGTCATCAACTGCATTAACCTAAAGGTCAGAAACTATTTTTCTTCAGGAATCACTCCCTTGAAAACAGACCACCAAAATTATAATCTTAAAACTTTTAAGTACATTTCTACTCAAAGGCAGAATCCATAAACCTCATCTCAATTTTTTCACAAGCACTCCAAAATGTGACATTCCTGCCTTCATGTTTATAAACTGAGACTAAATACATTCAGCAGATGCTGTTGCTGAAGCCAAAGTGGAGAAGCGTTAAAGTTAGATGAGCTGTAAAAGGAACACAAGAATTAGGGGTTTTCAAGAAAAACCTATAACTGATTAGGTTGATTGTTGCTGAAAAACAAAAAGAAAAACCTAGCAAGACAAAATGTTACAGCCCCTTCTAAAAATTAAGCCTAGAGTCCAAGGAAATTACACTGAAAGTTTGCTTCTAAATTAAAATATGACTGAATTTAGCTGTTCTGGTTTTGGTCATTTATTGTGCATTCATGAGTGTGGCATGCACACGTGTGTGGCTGAAGGCCAGAGGTTGATGTGGGATGTCTTCCTTAAGTGCTCTCCACCATACACACCTAGGCAGGCAGTGTCTCTCACTTAAACCTAAAAGCTTGCCAATTTGGCTAGTGTAGCTAGCCAGCTTGCTATAAGGATCATTACTCTGTCTTCTGAGTGCTGCAAATACAGGTGGACCCCCAGGACCACCAGCGTTTACTTGGGAGTAAGAGTATAAATTCTGGTCCTTAGGTCTGTGTGACAAGTGATTTACTCAGTGAGCTAGCTCCCCAGCCTTAGTACAGTAACGTTTTAAAGTATATAAAATATATTAAGTAATAATTTAAATAAAAATTTAAGTGGATCCTGGGCATTACTCAATAAAATTATTATTCATTTTCTATTTCTTTGCAAAAAGTATGCACAACACCCCGGCTTTCCTTACAGTGTGGCACATACTTATGAAATGTACAGTAAAATTATTCAGACGTAGAGTAACTCCTACATGTATACAACAGACTTTGGCTTCAATGTTTATAAGAATGGGGAGGACAGCCCATGTGTCTGTCCACAAGCAGAATTCACAAATAAGCTATGTGACAGCTAATGAATTAGTTACTTATTTCATTCCTATGACAAAATACCTGGCATAATTTAAAAGAAAAAGAATTCGTGCTAGTCAGTTTCAGGGATCCATCAGGCATCATGGCAGATAAATGTGGCTGAATGCTGATCACCTTCAGGAGTAGTCTTCTCCCCCTTGGTTAATCCTCCTGGAAAAGCCCTCAAAGATACAGAAGTGTGTTTTACTAATGTGTCAGGTACTTCTCAACCCAATTAAGCTGACAACCAAGATTAGCCATCACATGACTAACCACTCCTTATCAACCTGACACCCAAAACTATCTCCCTAAATTAGAACAGTTAGGCAGTCGATCTCTGACACACAAAACACTCACTCATCTCATAATGCAAAATGCATTCAGTCCTTCTCCAAGATTCTCCAAAAGCCTTCACAGTTCCAACACATTCAAAGTTCAAGGACTCCTCTGACCCTCAAAAGACAAATGCAACTGTGAATCCCTGAAAACCTAAAAATCAAAACCAAGTTATACAATTCTAGGATACAATGGCACAAAACACTGCAGGCAGGAAATGGAGATATAGAAAAGAAGGATAAGACAAGAGGAAGCAAATCTGAGCCACGTGCAGTATCTAGAGGTGTCCTGTGAAGGGTTTCAGCAGCTGTGTCTGGACGACATTCCTATTGCAGGCCACCTGGCCTGTTAGTCTGGTATCTGACTACAGCCTACAGGTTTCCTTGAAATGTTCCAGGTGCCTGGCATCTTCAGCAGGTTAGATCTCACCTTCAAGTTTTATACATTGCAGGAGCTAACTGAAGGGTCTTCTCATTCTGTCATTGGCTGCCCGGCCTTCCAAGCTTTACTTTGAGGTCTAGGTGAGTTCTCTATGATCTCATACTCCAGAGCATTTTCCATGTCTAAAAAGCCCACACCATGCAGTCAAAGTCTGTCAGCTCAAGCAGCAGACTGAGACCTTCAAGATAGTCACATTGGCCATGGAGTAACGGTGGGGGTGAGTCCTGGGGAAATTCTAAGGTGTCCTTGTGCAAGCAGGGTTCCCCTGTAAGTATTTTTCTCAAGAGAAAGCCAACCAAATTCACTCCTTCCCACCCTTGAGTCTGTGATAGGTGGTAGGTATCTAGCTAATTCTTATGCCTGCAAAGTATTCTTCCTACTGTGCCATGTCAAGTTCTTAGCTAACTTTTAATACCACATTTTCCTTTGGCCTCTATTTATTGTCACTTCTTTTTTTTAAAACTATAAAATTTCCAAACATCTGCACTCTACTTTTTACTGACAGCTTATAGCACGAATAATAAAAACCCAGTAGCAGATATTGGGATTCAAGCTGAAGATCAGAATAACAAAGCAGCCAAGCCACTAGAGAGTTCTTACCTCTACCAATGTGCAGAAAAACAAAGGAGCAATCCTGTCCTCTGTGTGACTTTAGAATGCTATGCTCTCCAAACCTTAAGACTGCACTGAGCTCCTCCTAGCTCCTTCCCCTTATATTCCTCTCTCCGCCCAGCCATATCACTCCTGTCTCCACCTCCTTAGTGCTGGGATAAAAGGCGTGTGATCCCTGCTTCTCTTGTAGACAGATTCAATCTTGTGTAGTCCAGATCCCTTTGCCTCTGTCTCCAGTGTTGTGGGATTAAAAGTGTGTGCGACTACTCTCTGGTCTCTAGTGGCTTAGCTCTGCACTCTGATATTCAAGCAAGCTTTTTGTTAAAACACAAACAAAATATCACTACAACAGTTCTCTGTTTACTTGGCTCAAAGCAACCAGCAATAACTCAGACACAGCCTAAAAGAGGCCTACCTTGAAACTCCTCTGCCAAATAGTTGGTCACCATTATACTTAGTATCCCAGTCTCAAGACAAACAAAAATGCAGGCAACTTCACTGCAAAAGTCCTATCTGAAACTTCCTGAGAGCCTTTCCTTCCTTCTTTCTGATGGGTCTTCTTCTATCTGACTATTCCTTAGCTCAAAACTGGGAGAGCACCAGTTTCTCCTTAAAGTACTTACACATCACACCCTTCATTTTCTCCCTGGACCCTGAGAAGGAAGGGTTTCTTTTACAAGCCAAGTCTAGCCCTCATGACTCACTCATCTCTCCACTTTAAAACAAATATCCTTTATTTCCCATCTTGGTAAGAGAAATGGCTTTGATTCCTCTTGCTCTTATCCAAATCAAAAAAAAAATCAGTTTTATTAATTTTAACTTTGCCATTATTTCTTAAATCCAGTCAGTCTCTTTATATCCAGGACTACTAGAGACTGGACATTATCTCCACCTGGGTCAGCACCATTACAAGGTCTTCACTGCTCTCATTGTCACCAAACTTGCCCTTCTAGTCATTTTCCACACTGCTGCTCCAGGAAATCTCTCTAGTACAGACATACACATTTTGTTAAATTAATTAATCCCAGTGATTTTTCTATAGCCTGCTTTTGATATACCATTCCAACATGCAGAACTGTCCCATGTCCACTTATCAACCACAGAAGGAAATGAATATTCACTATAGGGCATTACACTAGACTGACCCAAACAGCACTTTTTGTTTTGTTTCAGAGGCAGGGTCTTGCTGTGTTGCCCCAAACTCAAGAGCCTCCTGAGCATCAGGGTTTGCAGCTGTGCATCATCATACCTGCTCTGACAGAAGCTGCTTCAGCCAACTTAATCCTTAAATAACTATATTCTCTGCATGGCACTATCTTCACCTTGAAAACAAAAAAACAGGCTCAGAGACGTTACATATTTTGTCCAAAACTCAGTATTACTGAGTGGGAAGGATTTCAACTTAAGACTTGAAATTCTGCCATCTATTTTCTATCCCGTCACAAGTTGTTTCTTTAGGAAGGTGGGGCCTCTTATTCCACTTCCTCAAAGAGTCTGTTTCCAAGAGTTCCTCTTAATATTACAGCAGGTGCTCCCAAAAGAACCATGCAAAAGACAGCTGAAAAGCTTCATGGTGTAGGTGTGACGACAACTCTACTTGTTGCTGCCAAGTGAGGTCAGAAAGAGCTAGTTATTGCATGACCTTGACTTTCACTGATACGGAAACCTACACAAAGCTTCTGTTTGAATCTTCATTAATAAGTTATTTCTAATTTTCACCATTTTTGTAAATCCATGTAAGCACACCAGAAAAGGAATTGGTATGTTGTAAATACAACCTGTATATTCAAAAATCAGCATTCTTTTTGTACATAACATTTATTATTTTATGCAAAGCTACATAATTTCAGTACTGAAATTCAAGGCTCACAAAACTCACTTAAAATTTAGATTATCTCTTTTAAACCAAAGTGAAAGGAACTTCTATTCAAACTACGATTTGACAAGAAACACATGAATATTAAATCAGGACTAACACTGTGGCTCAATGGTAGAATGCTATATATTTTCCCAGCACATCTAATTTTTAATTAAAATCCTAATAAAGGTTTACTACAGATATTAGTCAAGCTTATCTATACTTCTTTAGGCCATTTCAAGGTTTTAAGTCAATGGCTCTGAGAGAAGAAACAAATATGTGTCCAAAGGAGAATAAAGTCTGCTTCTTGAACAACCAAAATCAACTCAAGTCCCAGGGATATCATAAATACTTCCAATGCCTTATTTTTATCTTTTTCCAAGTCAGCAAATATCTACAGAACTTAAGTTAGTTAAAGCAAATTTAGCATGTGGTTCATCAATTCCAGTAAGTTATCTAGCCCCAATTTAAAAAAAAATACACAAAAATGTTTATATCAATGTCTGTGACACATTATTTATAAAGCCAAAAAGTCTAAAAAGTTTAACAACTCAAATGACCATTGATCAACAAGTAAATAATAAGCAAAATACAAGGCAGCTCTACTATTAAATATTACTAATAATGTAAAAACATGAAGTACTAGGGGCTGGAGAAATGGCTCAGTGGTTAACAGCACCTGCTGCTCTTGCAAGAACACTCAGGTTTGGTTCTTGGCATCCATAGAGCAGCTCACAACCACCTGTAATTCCAGTTCCAAGTGATCCAATGCCTTGTTCTGGCCTCCAGGGACAATGGAATATATGTAGTACACACACATAAACACAAGCAAAACACCTACACGTAAACTTTAAAAAAAAAATAAAGTACTGATACACACAGATGAACCCTAAAAATATATCAATCAAGTGGGTGCTAGGTACAAAACACCACACATCACACAATTAATCTTTGTATTGTGTGAAATGTCCAGAAGAAGCATCCCTAGACAGAAATAGATTAGTGGTTGCCTAGAGCAGGGTGGGAATGACTACAAATAAGAACAGGAAATCTTATAGGCTGTAGAAACATTCTGAACTGGATATGTATGCATAACTCTAACTTTCCTAGAGTTAAATTATTTGTAAATTTAAACAAGTGTATTTTAAGATATATAACACCTAAACAAAGCCATTTAAAGGGAAAGGGGACTAGAGAGATGGCTCAGCAGTTAAGAGCACTGGCTACTCATCTATAGGACCTGAGTTTGGGTCTCAGCACCCACACAGCTCTCACAACCATCCTTACTCTAGTTCCAAGGAATTCAGTGCCCTCTTCTAGCATCCTTGGGTACCAGGCATACATATAGAAAAAAAAACTCATACACTTAAAAAAAAAATCCTATGTGGGGGGGGCAGGCAAAGATGGACGGGGAACGACCGCACTTAAAACATGTTAGGTTTAAATTTTTATGTGTTTCATTTAGTTCATTCACAGGTATGAAAACACTGCCAGAAGATGACTTGAGTTCTACATATATATGTGCTTTTAAACTAACACTAGGATTTGTGAGATTACTGAACACTCTAATTTAAAGCTTACCCTATCAGCAGAGGTGTTGATCCCTGCCCTATGTAACCAGGAAAATACATAAACAGAAAAAAATACAATTTCAAAGCACAGGTCATGTGATGTATATAATTTATCATCCTACTAATAAAGACATAGATAACAATGGAGATACAAGTTCAGAAGGGAAACAAGTCTTGTCTGGCCATAATGATGGCCACAATGATCAAGAAGAAGGCTTTCAAACAGTGATTTTATCTTTCAACAAGGGTGACCAATACCTCAACAGCAGAAGTACAAACAGGGAAGAACAGTGAACGGGATAAAGCAGGCAAGATTAGCCAGATGGTGGTGGCGCACGTCTTTAATCCCAGCACTTGGGAGGCAGAGGCAGGCAGATCTCTGTCAGTTCGAGGCCAGCCTTGTCTAGAAGAGGTAGTCCAGGACAGGCTCCAAAGCATGTCTCTTTGGGACGGAGTTTGCGAGGGCCACCCCACCCCCCCAAAGCAGGCAAGATTGAAGGACAAATGTGTACAAAAAGCTTGAGAGACAGGAAGGGCACATTTGTGCTAAGTGTACACAGGCCTTTAGTCTGTAGCTACGAGCAGAAAAGAGTTCTACTAACCTGAGTTTATAAATGTTAGTCGGGCAACTTGTGAACTTGACCCTGAGGACACAAGCAGTGTACTAATAGGAGCTTGAACAAGAGAACTGAGATAATGAATGGCTCAATTCCCACAACAGCAATGGAAAACAAAGGCCAAGTGAGAAAGACAATTCAAAGTAAGAATTATGGTCAATGACCAGACTGTGTAAGAGTGCCACAAAGAGGGAAAGAGGGAAAGATGGCAACAGCTGCCTCAGATTTGTACTTGCAAACCTCCATTCCAGGACAGACAATAACAATATTAAAATTCAAGGGGCTGGAAAGAGGGCTCCGCTGTTAGGAATATTTGGGGCTCTTGCAGATGACCAGAGTTCCCAGCACAAATGTCAGGCAGCTCACAATTACTTGTAACTTAAACTCCAGATCTGACAATGTCTTTTCTGGATTTGGCGGCAACCTGTACGCACACACGTGCACATACCTCTCCCTATATACACAAAATTTGAAATAAATAAAAATCTTTAAAAAAAAATCAACCTAGTTATAACTCATAGTACTATTCATTGATACAAATTGGCTTTCCCCCCCTAAAAATAGAAACATTTACCCTTCCACTCTGAAATCCACTTCTAGGAATCTTTCCCACAAATAAATAGGCCAAAGTCACAAGAAGTTGTAAATTCAAGTTTGATCACTGCAAAATACTAGTAATTGGTCAAAAAATTCCACCAACAGAGGACAAGAAGACCTCAGTTTGGTATGTCCACACCTTGGTGGCCTGCACAATTATGCAAAGGAACGAGGAGGGCCTCTGGGTACTGACCACACAGGATTTCTCAGCAGACATTAGCTGATGAAAGCAGGAGACCTTCTGTGTATGGGGAAGAGCCTATCAACAGACTTTAGGAATATTTGTTTTCAGGAATGTAAATTAAAAATAAGAAATAGCTACCTTTCAAGGAGGAAGGGCACTGGAGGGAAGCTAGGTGAAGTGAGAGACCTCCATGGATGGGCTCTGTGGGTAGCACTCAGGGGCATTAGGCTGATTAGGCTGATGAAAGAGTTCTGTGGTAAAGTGCTTATGTGAAAGCCGGATCCTGATGGGAGTTCCGGGAAAGAGAGAACTGACCCCTGAAAGCAATCCTCTGGCTTCCATAACACACTCACACACTCATACATGGATAAATTCAGGGACACTGTGAATGAGGAAATAAAATGACATCTTTATTTTTACTAGCCTGTCTAAAATGTGACAATCCCTTGATCATGAATGCTAGCAATAGACCAGAGCATTTTCCAGTGCTCTTCTTCAGTAAGAAACTGAATTAAAGGTCAGGTGGTGGTGGTGGCACACACCTTTAACCCCAGAATTCAGGACACAGAGGAAGGTGGATCTCTATGAGTTTGAAGCCTGGTCTACAGTGTGAGTTCCAGGATGGCCAACTATAGAGAAACCCTGTTTGAAAACAAAAAACAAACAAAAAAGAATGAAAGAAATTAAGGAAGGCAGGCAGGCAGGCAGACAGGCAAAGAAATTGCAATGATTTTCATTGTCCGATGACAGTTACTGCCAGTACCATTTATACCCACCACTCCTGAGATTACAGTAGTTAAGAATCCACTCATTAGCTTTTAAATGGGAAGTAAATGTTGAGCCTCAGATGGACAGGTCTGTTAAATTTGAACATCCTCATGGTCCAAAACCAAACAAAACCAAAACACAAAAATTGGGCTGGAAAGATAGTTCAGTAGTTAAGAGTACTGACTGTTCTTTCATAGGACCTGAGTTTCATTCCTAGAACCCATATGGTAGCTCATAACCATGTAAAACTTCAGTCCCAGGGGACCCAACACCCTCTCTAACCTCCTCAAGCACCAGGCACAACTGTGGTACACACACATACATGCAGGCAAAACACCTATACACATAAATTTTGAAAATAAAATTAAAAATGTATATTGTAAGAGCGATAAAAAAAAATAGCTGCCTGTATGATCTCAGCCAATGGTTCCCTGTTTAGGCAATCACCTAACAACATATTGTAAACAAACATGGAGTTCAAAAGTGTGTTATTTCACAACTAGACAAGCTAAATGATCAGTTAGACACCTATCAGCAGGTTTCTGTGAAACTTAGGTACTAAATTCAACACTTAATTTAAAAGTTTTTATGCTATAAGACCTCAAAAGTAAAGAAGTCTGAATCAACGACATATGGCTAACAAGTTATGTGAAGGAGCCTGACTAGAGAAGGGAGATAAGAGGGCTTAATTTTACATGTTAACTTTGGGAAAAGAGCCACAAAAACGAAAATGCCCAAGTGGACAGTTTTTAAAATTATAAACCCTGGCCAGTGGGATGGCTCAGTGGGTAAAGGTCCTTACACAAGCATGATGACCTAAATTTGACCACCTGTGCTCTTATAATGACAGGAGAGAGCCAATTCCTGAAAGCTGCCCTCTGACCTCCAGTGTGTTATGTGCATGCCTACCTCCTGATAAATGTTAATATTAAGTGTAAAAGAATAAAACACAAAACAAGCTCAAAGGAAACCACACCTCAAGAAATAAGCAGAAATATATAAGTACAGGTATCAGCCTGGATAATATAAAAAAGGAGAGATGGGGACTGGCACTTATAAGAGCCACTGAGACATAGGCTCTTCTGTCTCACTGGACACAGAAAACCGGAAATCCAGACCAAAGGAGAAGAGTTAATGTAATGAGTGCAACAGCAAAAAGGCTGAACACTTATCAATGAAAAGATCTATTTTGAAAGTCACTGACTGTGTACTAAATGTGTGGAGATTGGGAACCTTAAAAAATGTTGCTCCAGGGCTGGAGAGATGGCTCAGAGGTTAAGAGCATTGCCTGCTCTTCCAA
>LOEQ01003760.1:107111-117876 GCA_001685075.1 Bramus lutescens
CTGTGTGATTTTCTTTGGGGCTTGCCAGCTGTGGGGTACTGGGCAGGACGGAAACCCCAACAAGCTGGCCCTCTTGTTACATACTTTTTTCACTTATTTACATGTGTGTGTATGCACATACATTTGCATGTGACACAGCACACCTGTGGAGATCAGAGAAAGACTTGCAGAGTCAGTGTATCCTGGTGCCCAAACTTAGGTCATTCAGTTTGGTCACAAGTCCCTTTATCTGCTGAGCCATCTTCTCAGCCCTTTAGTTTTATGCTTTACATTTGACGGTGGGAACCGTTTTGAGTAAATTTTTAAATGTAGTGTTGTGGGGTTTAGGCCAAAGTTTGTTTGATTGTGAGTATCTGATTGCTGTATCAACATTTTTCGGGAAAGCTGTCTCTCCATTGGATGCTCTTTGGAACTTTGTCAAAAAACAAGACAAGAAACATATTTATGAGCCATTGTTTCTGTTTTCTAGTCTGTGCCACTGATCTGTGTAGAAGGGCTTTCAGGACCAGATCTCTGTCTTCTCTTTCATAACAACTTTGTTATATTGCCTTGCAAGTAATAGCCTGCCACATAGTGCTTAATCATTTGTTTTTGTTGTTAAAAGACAATATGCAAAGACAAAAGACATTGTATGATTACTGAGTTAGCTTTTAAGATTTTGAAAAGCAGACTTTGATGTCTGTATCATCAACCTGGGAATACCCTTTCCTGGGGCCTTTTAATGCAGAAACTAGAGCCCACACAAGCCCTGCAGGTAGCCTGATGACTGGAATAAATGATAGAGAAGACCTTTTTAAAAAGGAAAGAGAGAAGATTTCTCAGGAATTTACAAGTTTATCATGAAGCTTTGTCTAGCCTTTAACTTTCCAATACTTATGTCTTTCCATACAAATTTAATAGGAAGTCAGTCATTCAATATGCTAATAGGAAGTTCCAAGTAACAATACAATATGATATTGTTTTGAGATTTTCTTGCAAATCATTACATAATACATATAAAAATCACTTTAGTGGGGCTCTCTGAAAACAACTTTTATCTAAGAAATGGATTTTATGAGCATGTCCACTTCTCACTCTAACCTGTATTAACAAAAATATGCAAAAAAGTTTTGCTTATGTCTTAGTTACTGTTCTGTTGCCTTGAGACACCATGACCAAGACAATTTATAAGAAAAAGCATTTATTTTTGGGTTGCTTACAATTTCGGGTGGTAGTTTTGGGTGTTAGTATATCATCATTATCATAGTGGCAGGCAAGCAGGCCTGGTACTAGAGAAATAGCTCAGTTCACATTTGTTCCAAATGTTGCGTGCAGTTGGGGTGGGGGAAACTGAGCTTGGTATGAGCTTTTTCAAAGCCCACCCCTAGTGACATACCTCCTCCAACAAGACCACACCTATAATCTTCCCAAACAGTTCCACCACCTGGGGACGAAGCATTTAAATATATGAGCCTATAGAGTCCATCTTCCTTCAAATCACCACAGCTTATTTGTCAAATTTTAAAGTCTGCAATAATATGGGAAGGCAAGCAATCCCAGCAAAAAGCTAGACTTCCCCTTGTGACCATCATGTCTACTTTACTTGGTTGACTAGGAAGTTACCAAGAACATATTCAGAGGAAAAGAAAAGAAAAGAAGCAAAAATTGGACTCCACTTAACAACAAGGTGTCCATGTATGAAAGCCACCATGAAGAATGTTGCACCTGGACTGCTGCCATGCTTTAGAGGCGGGGCCTCTGTGAGCAAGCTGCAGACAGACTGGTTAATCATGTGTTTAAAGGATAGCAGCTGATTTTAGCATAGCTCATAACCATGTATGGTCATAAAGTCCCGAGTTCCAGGGATCAGCTTGTGGACATCTTTGGATATTCATTATTTTGTCTACCACAGCCATGGTTATTCACAGTCCAAAGGCAGTCTAGATGGCTCATGGGCCTCACCTACTTGCAGAACAAAACTCCTATATATCCAAGGGACTTCTTTTTCTCTAATTTTTTAAATTACATTTTATTTATTTATTTGTGGGTGTGTGTATGTGTGTGTGTGTGCATGCATACATGTCCATGCCATGACACACTTGTAGAGGTCTGAGGAAAACTTGTAGGAATCAGTTCTTCCTTTCTACTGCATGGGTCCTGGGGATCAAGCTTAGGTGTTCAGATGTGACAAACAAGTGCCTTTACCTGCTGCGCCATCTTACCGGTCTCCAAGAGACTTCCTGTGTTCTCTTTGCCCACATGCTCTTCCTCATTGGAAAACACTTGTGATAATAATATAAGTCTGGTGATGTGACAAACTCCTGATAAAAACAAAAGAAGAAAGATTTATTTTGGTTCATAGTGTGTCCAACGTCAGCCAGATCCATTGCCTTGGGACTGAGGTGAGGTCAAATATTAACAACATGAGCAAGTGGCAGAAACTATGTATGCTGTGGCAGTCAGGGGGCAGAGGGAGAGAGGCAGGAAGAGGCTAAGGACAATGCCTCCTTTGAAGTATGCCTCCAGTAATCTACTCACTCCAGGCAGGCTTGACCTCCTATTACCTCCCAATTGTGTCATCAAATTATGAATCAATCAATAGATCAACCCATTAAGGAAGTTAGAGCTGTCATTGTCCAATCACCTGTCAATGATTGACTCTAACATCAGGGACCAAGCCTTCAACACACAAGCAGTGGCGGGTGGGAGATACTTTGAATAAGTCTCTTTTTATTGTGTTACAAGTTAATTACACCAGAGAACATATGGACACTCTTAAAGTTCAATAGAAAGTCAGTGTGGCTGTCAGGTGATCAAATGGGGAACTTGCCCAAATCATAAAGCCCCAAGAACTCCTGTTCTTCTCCTTTTATACACAAAACAACATACTGGTTGGCACACTTCTGTTATCAAGAACAGTTAGTTGTTACAAGGCCCCAGACCTTAGCACAACTGACTCCTTAATGGAAGTGCCATTCAGGCTGTAAAACTCAGCACATAGACAGTACCTCCTGCCAAAATGAAGATTAAAGGCCTAATCCATCCAAATCCATAGTTCTGGGAAAGTCTCTCAGTGTACTGACCTTGCTTTTTGGCTCCTTTAGTTCTGCTTCTAGCTAACTGTTCTTGTTAATTGAAGTATGCCAACCTAGGATGTGGGTTTTGGTTTTTTTTTTTCTGCTCAAAAGTTCACCCTGAGAAAGGCTCAGGTCTACACTAGGACCCCAACACCTAGTGAAGTTACCAGTCAGGTAATAAAGACTTTTTGGCTTTAACCCATGTCCAAGCAGTCTTCTCTGGTGGCTACCCTACAGCATAGTGAGATTTGAAATTACAGAAGTCAAATAAAGACAAAAATCAAGGTTAGTACACCTCAGGAATTTTCAGGATCCTGGAACTATGAACTAGGTCTCTGATGGTCTAGGTCTTTAGTCCTGTTTTAGCAGGTGTTGGTTATGAAATGGTGGATTCTAAGATCAGAATGGTATCTTTAACATGGCGAAAGCTGTTTTAAGGTCTTTGAACCTGCCACATTCCCTACTAGTTTTATGGGCATGAGTAAAATTGTGTACTCATCTTGGGACAGGGAGTGGGGTATATCTTCCCCTCAGTATTAACAATGCAACAGAATTTATTCTCAGTTTCACATAGTTAAATAGGCAGTTGAGAAAGCAGAATCATATGGTGAGGGCTGGGAACAAAAGGATTAATGGCTCAGTAAATGGTTACAAGTATAGTTAACCAGGGGGACCAGGAGAACAAGGATCAATATCAGTTATCAGATTCTTATCATCTCTTTTCTCTTCTCTGACTGTGGCTAAACTTTTCCCCAGTGCCATATAGAGACCTGTGTAATGAAGAGGAGGTCTAGACCTCTTCAATTCTGAACAGCAGCTTTTGCTAATGCTGTAGACGGGACATAGGATTTTTCCCAATGGTCTAGGTCTGTGTTTACTTGAGCACTGAGTTTCTTGAAGCTTTTATTCCCCACAATTAGAGCTGAACTTCCAACTGCAGTGGAGCCTGTGATGCCTGCCCCCACCAACAGGGGAAGAGAATGGGGACAGTTTACATTGCAAAGGGAAGCCCAATATCTAGACCTAGTAGATTCTGCATTATAGATGAACACCTGTGGTATTATGCAAAGGACCTGGTTTTCCTCCATTGTATACAACTCAGAAGATGAACACTTGGGTAAGCCATTTGTGTAAACAAGCCGGGCTGTTTCTGGCGTCTGGAAATACATTTGACCACCATTCCTGGTTTTAACCTGCTATACATGGCTGTAGGAATATGTATAGTGAGAACTACCTAGTGGGTATCTTGGGGGACATTGAGCAGGCTCCCTTTCTCTGGAGAACCCCATGATAAGCTTAGGTTGGTCCTATTTACAGTTGTCAATATTAGTGGAACTTATTGTTTAATTAGTTCAAATCCCAACATAATATGGGGGTTGGAGTTCAGGCATAGCCAGCAGTCTTACCTAAATCTGTTTGAGAATGGTTCAGGAACTGATAAACTTCTTCTAGCATGCTAAACACTCAGGGGCTGGCATCTGCAGCCACTCACAGGAAATTCAGGCCTGGGAATCCATAGTCCCCAACACTTTTTCGTCACAGTGTTTTATGTCAGCAATAGAAACCACAACTAAGACACCATTTAAGTGCTTTCATAAGACCTGCCTTGGTCATGGTGTCTCTCTACAGTACTAGAACAGTGACTAAGACACCCAGAGTCTTGGCTTACAGGAGTTTTGGGTCTTTTTCATGGGGAGGCAAAGAAGGCAAAATAGAACAACCACAGTCATAGGGCCCATGTCAATTTCATCCTTAATGGGTTGCATGACCTAGTGACCACCCATATCATTGTCCTCAGTAGCCTCCTTCAACTGGGTACAGCGGATCCCCAGGGTGACACTTGTGACCTTCATCACTGAGAAGGTGATGAGGACCACAGGATATGGGCCTTTCCACATTGGTTCCGGGCTCCAGGTTGGAATCTTCTTTATCCACACAAGGTCACCAGGCTGGAACTTGTGGGCAGTCTCAGACACAGGCAAAGCCATCACTTCTTAAATCATCTGATGAATGAATCTCTGAGCTTGTTACAGCATCTGTGAAGACTTGAGGAGGGAATGGTTAGTAATTTCTGCTTCATGAACATCTCTTAGTTGGGGGTACTCCCAAATTTAAGTATATATAAGTATATATATATAAGTATATATATAAGTATAAGTATATAAGTAATATAATATAAATCAAGGTGAAACTCTTGATTCAGGGTGTACCTGGCCTTTAAAAGGGAAAATGTTAGTCCAATTTTCACTGGTTTCAGGGACATTTTAAATTAAAGTTTCCTTCAAAGTCCTAATCATCCGTTCTGTCTGTCCTGAGTTTTATGGCCTATAGGCACAATGTAGTTTCCAATCAACATTTAGGATCTTTGCCAGATTTTGGGAAGCTTTGACCATGAAGGCCATTGTCAAACCCAGTAAAAAGGACATTCAAAACTTAGGAATCAGTGGAGGAGTGAGTTTCTTGGTTACCATTAAGGCCATCTCTGTTGTGGAACATTTAACTGTATAAAGATGTGTTACATTTGGTTATGCTGTATTTGTTTAATTATCAAAAGATGTGCTGCTGTTTCACCTTGCCTGTCTAAGGCACCTAATAAAAAACTCAATGGCCAGTAGCTAGGCAGGAGGGGGATAGGCAGAGTTGGCAGACAGAGAGAATAAGTAGGAGGAAAAATCTAGGCTCAAAGAAGAACGAAGAGAATGAGGGAGAAGAAGAGGGAGACATCTGGGGCCAGTGGGCCAGGCGGTCGCCAGACAGCTAAACGAGTAGAGCATACAGAAAGAAGAAGCAAAAGACCCCAAGGCAAAACATAGACGAAGGGAAGCAGGTTAATTTAATTTAAAAAAAAAAAAAGCTCTCCAGAAACAAGCCTAAACTAAGGCTGAGCATTCAAAACTAATAAGTCTCTGTGTCATGATTTGGAAGCTGATTGGTGGCCCAAAAGAAAAAGCCTGGCACATGTGTCCATTCAGGTGGAGTAGGCTTCTACCCATCCAGAAATGGTATCTATAAAAATTAACATATATATTTACATTATATATATATATATACCCAAGAACTGTGGGTTTTATCTCGGTAAATTCTACTTCCTAGTGCTCTGGGAGGTGCTTCCTTGGGTGCAGATCCCTCCTGCGGGCTTTTCTTCCTCCTTTGGGCTTCACTTGTACACAGGTGGAACACCTGAACACAATCTTTGACAAGATTGTTTAATTGAGGGATGTAATATCTGTGCCTGAGTAATTCAAAAGTTTTAGATGTCTCCAAGTGGGTGGTCTGGTGGAGTTTGGCAACCGTTTGTCTTCTAAGAGCAGCTGGAAATACATATCTCTCATCTGGCAAGAACCACTGCCCATTTGTGTCCTGCTTGGTTTCTTCTTTTTCTGCTCTTTTAGTTTCTTCCCATGTTTAGCTTAGGAGTTCAATCAATTTGGGTTTGGGCAAGGTGACCAGGATTTGTAGATGCCTTGCTGGTTCTAGGACTGCCTCTGGGGTGGCTAATTCTGCTCTCCTGGTTCGTTGGGCCTCTGGGGATTCCCCTTTTTGATACCCTTTGCAGTGGACAATGGTTGACCTTTTTGGCAGCCATACAGCCCCTAGTAGGCCTGGAGTTGTTTTCAATTGTCTTTCCAGCCGAGGGGAGGAGTTTCCTCTCCCTATAGAGAACCCCATGGACGTGGGCTGTGACAAATGCATACTGACCATCTTTGCCACCCACACCCCACATTTGTGCCAAGTGCCTGGATTAATGCCAGGAGGTCAGTCCTTTGTGCTGATATCCCTCAGCTGGGCCCAAACTGTGCTGTCCAAGGTGACAGCTGTCACCTCAGCATACCTGAGTCCATTCTGAACAAAATGGCTCCATCAGTCTACAGTAACTCTTCCACTTTTTGTGGCAGGACATCTGTTAGGTCAGGTCTGACTGATTGAGCCACATCATTCACTTCCAGGCAATTGGGGAGGGGCTCCGTAGAATCAGTTACAGGGTTGGTCTCAGCTTAACAATGTGTTTGTTATTCAGACATAGGGACATTCATCTCTCTGGGGTCCCCTCTCAGGAGGGGGTCAGGGTGGTTAGAACAGTCCCTGGCCCAAAGTCAGCTTGTCAGCTTCTTTTTATTAGTTTGGCTGTAGTAGAAATTGCCCAATAAGCCTATCAGCTCTCAGAAACAATATCAAGTCTTTTTGATAGGTAAGACATTGGCCTCTTCCAAAGCCCCAGTATCTGGGCAAGGATCTTTTTGTGATACTCTGGTTCTCACTCACATACAAGTAGAAGGACGTAGAGATATCTGGGGGTGAGGAGGTTAGGGCTGGTGCAGAGATGAAAGCCTTCATCAAGGATTCAAAAACTCTCTGTTCAGAATCAGACCATTGGAGCAGCTGGATGCTACAAGTACTAACATACAATGACTTAGTAAGCTCTGCAATCCTGGGTATACATAAGTGGCAATATCCAGCTACCCCAGAAATTTCTTTGCCCATTCCTTTGTCTCAGGCATAGAGATTCACAGGATTGCTGAGATTCAGCTTTGGGACAGCATTCAGTTTTCCTCCTTTCAAGTTGTACTCCAGGTAGGAGTCGAGGTACACACAGATGCACACAAATGGGCCTTCTTCACTGAGACTCATGCCCTGAGGCCTATAGTGCCTCTAACAGGCCCTTGGTGGTCTTCTTACACCTCTCCTCTGTTTCTGAAGCTATAGGAAGTCATCCACATATCATAACAGGGTGCTCTCTGGATACTTTTGCTGGAAAGTCAGGAGGTCAACACCCAAGGCCTCATAAAAGAGGCTGAAAGAGCTTTAGAATCCTTGTGGTAATCTTGTTCAGGTCAATTGGCTCAAAAATCATTCCTTTTGATCTGTCCAAAGACAAAAATAGGTAGACTTACAGGTGCCAGCCAGAGGTACTCTTTAAATACAGACTGTGTATACTTGTTTCTCTGGAGGCAGGAAACTCAGGAAAGTTTAGGAATTAGGACCTGGAGACAGATGACTTCCACCATTTTTTGACCTCTGTGAGATCCTGCATGGTTGGTAGCCCTGGGTGCCCAGTTTCAGGACCTGGAACATGGGAGCTTTCAAAGGGGGGAAATATATAGCTCAATAAAAACAATTTCAGAAAAGAGTTGCCTCTTCATAACAATAGAACACTAGGTTGGAATCTTTCTACCTTAGCCTTAAGTGTACCACTACCCCAATACAAAATGATTTATTTTGGCAGAGTCTCACAATGTAGCCCTCGCCTAGAATATGTAGATCAGACTAGTCTTAAACTTCTTATGTTGAGAATGGCCTTGAACTTTCGATCCTCCTGTCTCTGCTTCATGAAAGCTGGGATTATAGGCATGATCTAGAACTATACCTGGCTCTACAATGGCTTTTTGAAGAACAACTCACCCAAAATGACAAAATCTAGTTTATTCTTTTCATGAATTCATTTTCCGAAAATGCTCTCACCACAATGCATGCACACCAGTATTATTTGTAGGGGGCAAATTGAAACATTCATCCATCACAAGACAAATACCTCAAGGCTAGTATGAACCTGGGCAGGGACTTCAGAACACATCCCTGATTGTGGAAGCTCAGGTCAGAGACTCCACTGTTGGAGCAAGAAGAGGTGGGTGGGAAGTACAGGAGAAATGGACAAGGCTCAGAAAAAAGAGCAAACTGCAGAGCAATGCACCTGCTAGAACAATGTGTTATGGGAAACTAAGCCCTGTGTGCTGTGGCCACCACCGGCTTCTGCAGTAACAGGCCTTTGAGAGGGTGTACCCTACAATCACTGATTCTGGAGAACTGACTGGGAGTAGGAAGAATGGGAGAATTTCAATATATTTCAGATAATCTTATGTGGCCTGAGCCTACACTGACACATCATTATCACCCAACGCATCAGGAACCACACTTGCTTGGTCTTGTGCACCTCAATGAATTTGGATAAATATGTAATGAAGCCATGGTCCATCTGGTCATCCACCCATAGTCCCTAATTCTCATCAACCACTCCCTATTTTGTAATTTTGACATTTTCTAGAATGTTGTACAACGCGCCAGCTTTTCATATTGGTTTCTTCACACATCATGACATGCATTAAATTTTTCTTCTGATCTTCATGTGTTTTTATCATTTATCTTTTTCACAGAATAGTATTTTATTCTCTGGATAGACAATACTTCTTTATCCGGTAACCTAAAGTCTTGATTGCTTCCAATTGTGAAGTGGAGGATATGGGAGGATTGTGAGAGGGAAGTAGGGAAAGTGAATATAACTGAAATACATTGGATTCATGTAGAAAATATTATAATAAAACTATTAGTAAATGTTTCTTTGATGTTGTAGCTCTCTTCTCTCGAGAGAGAGAGAGAGAGAGAGAGAGAGAGAGTCTCTCTCTCTCTCTGTGCCAGAAGAAGACTTGGGGTGCCTGCTTTACTGCTCTCTGTCTTGTTTCCTGGAGACAGGGTCTCTCACTTAACCCACACCTACACTAGGGTTAGTAAGCTCCCATGATCCTCCTGTCTCTGCCTCCTACACTGCTGGGGTTACAAGCATGTTCTTCGCTACACCAACTTTTTACATGGATGCTGCAGGGGCCACTCTTAGCCACTGGACCATCTTCTCAGGCCAAGAAGTGACAATTATGACTTAAGTTGCCATCAATCATCTTGTACGGGTTTTGTGTATGCTGAAGGTTTCGGTTCTTTTGTGCAAATACCAGGGAATTTGACAAACTGAATTGTGTGGTGTCTGCTTAGTTTCAGCTGTCACTTTGACATAGCCCTGAGTCATCTGAGGGAGTCTCAATTGGGAGGTTGCTCAGATCTGACTGGCCTCTTGCGATGTCTGTGAGGAATTGTCTTGATTGATGATTGATGTGAGAGGGCCCAGCCCACAGCAGGCAGTGCCTCCCATAGGTAGGTTAGCAAACCTGTATCAGGAAAGCTAGCTGAATGAGTTAGAGAACCAGCCAGCAAGCAGTGTTCCTTCCATCATGGTTTCTGCTTCAAGCTCCTGTTCTTGAGTTCTTGTTCAGATTTTCTTCAATGATGGACTGTTCCTTAGAAGTGGAAGCTGAAATAGACCCTTTCTTCCTCTAAGGGGCTTTTTTCCCTTATTGATTTTATTGAGCTATACATTTTTCTCTGCTCCCCTCCCTTCCTCTCCCCTTCCCTTCAACCCTCTCCCATTGTCCCCATGCTCCCAATTTACTCAGGAGATCTAGTCTTTTTCCACTTCCCATGTACATTAGATTTATGTATGTCTCTCTTAGGGATCTCATTATTGTCTAGGTTCTCTGGGATTGTGATTTTTAGGCTAGTTTTCTTTTTTTATGTCTAAAAGCCACTTATGAGTGAGTACATATGATAATTGTCTTTCTGGGTCTGGGTTACCTCACTCAATATGATGCTTTCCAGCTCCATCCATTTGCTTGCAAATTTCAAGATGTCATTATTTTTTTCCTGCTGTGTAGTACTCCATTGTATAAATGTAACACATTTTCCTTATCCATTCTTTGGTCGAGGGCATTTAGGTTATTTCCAGGTTCTGGCTATAACAAGCAAAGCTGCTATGAATATAGTTGAGCACATGTCCTTGTGGCACGGTTGAGCATCCTTTAGGTATATACCCAAAAGTGGTATTGCTGGGTCTTAAGGAAGGTTGTTTTCTAATTTTCTGAGAAATCGCCACACTGACATCCAAAGGG
>LOEQ01003760.1:132999-145211 GCA_001685075.1 Bramus lutescens
CTTTGGAAGAGCAGGCAATGCTCTTAACTGCTGAGCCATCTCTCCAGCCCCACATAGTCATTTTTTAACATTAAATTGTGTGTCTAAACTCCCTATTTAAGACAGGCATAGTGCCACACACCTGAAATCTCAGGCAATGAAACTTCAGCAAGTTCAATACAGTGTGTTAAAAGCAGAAGTTAGAGGGGCTGGAGATGTAGCTGGGGTGGTAGGACGTTTGCCTGGTATACACAAAGATCTGGGTTTGGTCCTCAGCAGGGCATAAACTGCACATGAAAGCATTTGCCTGAATCTCATTTGAGAGGTGGAGGCAGGAGCTCAGGGGTCCGAAGTCATCTATATTCCATATTCAGCTACATAAGGAGTCTGAGGCCAGCCTGGGCTACATGAGACTCTGTCTGCCCCCACCCCCAAGTAAATATATATTTAGAAGCCACCACTTTTTAGTTATTTTGCTGTATTTTCTTATTTCCCATCGTTGCAAAGCTATATAAAATTTTCAGTAAAGTAGAGCTATAACAGCACACTCCTTTCAGCTCAGAAACAACATTGGTAACTTGAAACCTGACCTGGAGCAAGATTTACAAGGAAGCAGGCAAGCTTTACAAACAAGGATCTTGTCCCAAAAGCATCCTGACAGGCGTTCCCCAGCACATACTTCTCCGTTCATATGATTCAAATAGTTTGACCACATATTACAGTTTCAGGGTACGCTCATGACCCCTCCGAGCTCACTGAGCAATGGAAGTATGAAGCTGTCAGTAATCTCTTTATCATCACAGATCAAGGGGTGGCTCAAGATGGAAGCTAACACAGAAGGAAGCAATGTGGACTGATGGAAACGGACTCTTAATGATGTCACTTAACATCTGGATCCAAGCTCGTCTGAAGCTATTGTACTCTAAAATTCTTCTGTTACATGAATCAATCATTTGTCCTCTATTTTTGGTCTGTCACTAAAAACTAATGAGCAATTTTCTACAATTGAAAAAAATTGGGCTTGTTACTAAGTTATGAAGAAAACAACAAAGCAATAGTATAGCTAGGCGTGGTAGTGAGTGTATGCTTGTCATCCCAGGGGTCTAGAGGCAGGTAGATCTCTGTGAGTACGAGGCCATATTGTCTGTATAGTGAATTACAGGCCAGCCAAGGCTACACAGTGAGACCCTGTCTCAAATAAACAAAACAAAAGGCAGTTACATTCTCTAGTTTCCCTAGTGGGGTCAAATCCATACACTAAGAGGATCGCTGAATTTGTAGGTTTTTCCTGATTGTCCTGGATGGCAGAATATTTGATTAGATTTGCTTTGCCTGTCGTCGTCCTAATCCTACAGGCACCCCATGAGAAGTCCAAGCTCCCTGGGAAACATTCCTTATGGAGGTACAAGCTGTCATACAAGCTCAGAGTTCAATGTCCTTAAAAAATAATATGGCTTGAGGCTGAAAGGGTACTTGCAATTTGTGGGAAGAGCCTGGAGTACAAGACCAAAGATTGGCTTCCTAACCCAAATTTTCCCGTGATTTTTAAACCAAATGCCTCATGCCCACAGGCGTCAGTATTCCGAAAGTGAAGAGGCAGATGAAAAGTTCCTGTACCCAGATAAACCCCTCTGCTGATGCAATAATCCGAATCAGACCAAATCAAACCGAATTAGAAAAAGCCCAGGTTTAATGGATACCAGCGCTCCCAGATGGCCTTCCATCCCCTCAGAGAGGAAACCGGAAAGGACGACCAGAAATCCACATGTTTGTTCTCTGGGGTGCCTTTTAAATACCCTGCGGGAGTGGTCTTGAGCATCTCTTGGGAGGGGTCATCATTTGGTGTGCTTTCTCAGGGGTGGTCTGGACTGAGGCAGCTCCCAGAAAAGGAGGTTTGGGATGGAACTTCACCCAAACATTCCAGGCTCTTTGGATATATGGAAGCCTGGGGCTGGGGTGACGACTGAACCCAAACAGTGATCCCCATCTCAAAGTCTGAGATTCCGCTCTAAGCATTTAAAGTACACCCATTTTCCAATGTTCAGACCGTTTCCCACAAAGCAAAATGAAATGGATAGGTAAATCACTACGTTTCTGGAAAAAGACTCATTTTCACACCTCCCCCGCAAGACAGGGTCAATATATATGCAGCACTGACTGTCCTGGAACTCATTATGTAGATCAGGCTATCCCCTAGCTCACAGAGACCCGCCTGCCTCCGCTTCCCCTGTGCTGGGAATAAAGGTGTGCACCACTATGCTGACACCATTTTCACCCTTTTAATCTCAGGAAGAGGAGTAAACGTGACAAACGTCTTCAGGACGGGGATTGTGGGGGAGGAAGGATTCTGTAGTCTAGGTTTTGGCTCCTCACTCTTGTGTCTGGGACCACAGGCGCTAATTAAATTAATAAAAAAGGCATTTTGTTAAAACATGTGCCTCGCACCTGCTGTGTCACCAGGTGCAGGCTTCTTGCCTGGCGTGGTGGAACAGTTTCACTACCTAACCTAGAAGGCAGACAGAAAGTCACAGCTAGAGGAGCACAGTCAATATGTCCCTCATTTATTTTTCCCAGCAAATGCCGATTAATTTGTGATGACACGTTTAGGAGAACAGCCGTTTTGGAGTCGACAATCTCAATTACTCGGGGTGTGACAACTTTGCTTAATAGTTATTATCAGTACAAGAAATTATACCCTCTCCTCATCCAATTAAGGACAGGGATGATAAACTGAGAAGTTATGGTTTTATATGAAAATGAGGAAGCTGTTACCTCCCCATGAGAATGCTTTTGCTGAATAGACTAGGGGTCACTTCTGGAATTATCTTATTATTTAATTTATTTTTAAAATTTTTGTGCATAGTTGAAAGCAACCTGATTTCACTCTTATTTTTAAAAACACTTTTACTTATTCTTTGACATTTTCAAACATGTATACAATGTATCTTGATCCCTGTATCCACCCCCACCCCCTGAAACAGTTGCCTCTTCCAACTTTACATCTTTTTTTTTAATACCCCACTGAGTCCAATTAGTGTTGCATGGGCAACTTACCAGTGGCCATATACTCATGCTTCGTTATCAACCTTTAGACACAGGACATGTCTTCAGGAAAGCTAAAGAGTTTTCTTTTCTACGCACTTGAAGTTGTGGCTTCTATTACAGAACGAGGGTCAACAGCTTTTTCTGAAAAGGACCAGCTGGTGATATTTTATGCTCTGTGAATTTTGAGCCTCTATCTGAATTAACTCATTCCACTATTGTGGTAGGGAAGTATCTATGGGCAACACATAGATTAATGCATGTGACTATGTTTCAATAAATTTTATTAATTAAAAACAGGTATCAGGTTGGTAAAACAATTTTCTTTACCCATTCATCCATCGGTGGGGGTGGTAGGAGTAGAGTTGTCCTGTATCTTAGCTGTTGTAACCAGAGCAGCAACATAATACTGTATCTAATACATATATACAATCAGACATTTTTTAAATGTTTAAGTAGATGGAAATGTTTATTACCTGGCTTGATCATTATACATTGCAGTATGTATTTAATTATCACATTGTAGTCCATAAATTTGTACAATTGAAATAATAATAAAAAGTGAAGAAAATGGGTAAAGAAGACACTAAGGATACCTGGTGGCTTCTGCCTCGGTGGGCAATACAAACAGTAGATGGGGCATGGAAGATGGCTCAGCAGGTAAAGATGCTGACCGAGCAAGCTTGATGACTGAGTTCAGTCCCCAGATCCCCCACACAAAGCCAGATTTGGTGTACACCTGTAGCCCCAGTACCCATACAACAAGATGGGAGGAAGAGACAGGAGAATTGCTAAGAAGCTCAAGGGTCATATGCAGCAAAGCCACAGAAACAAGAGACACTTCCTCAACAAGGTGGAAGGTGAGAACTGACTCCTAAGAGTTGTCCTCTGACCTCCACATGCATGTTGGGGCAATTTTGCACCTGCAAGCACGCATACACACACACACACACACACACACACACATTTTACAAAAATGAAATACTTCACTGATAGTATTAATTCTTCCCTTTATTATAAAATTATCAATAGGAGACACCAATAAAATGATGTAGTAGAAGACAAATTTGCCTAAGGCTCATTGAAAGACTAGTAAGTGACTTTCAATTGTGTGATTTGTTTGTCAGGTTGACTTTTATTTTGCTCAAGGAAAATCTTATGTCTTGTCTGACCTTGGCAAGACATTTCTAGGTTCAAAGTTCCATGAAGTGAGCATTCATCCTGAAGAGAAAAAAGAATAACAGGGTTCCTCCTCTCACATTAACAGCCTGGTACAAGACTTTAATATTTTACTTAATTAAACTGTAAGGTTTCCCTTTCTTCTGTTGGACAGGGAGAAGGGAAACAGGATTATACCAGAAAGCAGCCATGAGCAAAATAAACCCTATGGAACTGTAATAAATGTGTATGGGAATTTTATGTGTCACTAATTTTCTGTACCTTTTTCTTTTGAGTGTGAAAGTTTTCATATGGCTTCACACATCAAATGCAAATACACAAGAATTGAGTCTTCCATAATCCATCTTGCCCACTCTCCCCTAGATTTTATCTTCCTGTCCCAGCAAAGTCTGTGCCAAGAGAATTGCTATCATATTTTCCGTGGCTGCGAGACTTCTGAAGTGAGATAAGCAAGTCTACGAACTGCCTCTCCATTCTGTTTCCTCTGTTAAGATTCAGTTAGTAGACAGGATGTTGCCTGCAAGGTCCTCTTTCAAAGTCTTGACTGCTGTCAGGTGTGCTTCTATACTCCCAGACTCCTCATTTTGTATGTAGTAGGAAAGGTATTTAACCCTAATTAACTCTCAGACATTTCAACTGCATGGAATAGACTAGAATGACAGTGACCTTTTTATGTCCACATCTGTGAAAGGAGACTAAAAAAGTTGGAAAGTAAACAGTGGAACTGACGGAAGCTTAGTGGTAACTTCGCTCAAATCCCTGCATTGACAGAGAGGACTGGTTGCTCAGAGAAGGAAAGTGATATGCACAGCTACTTAATAATACAGCTTGGTAGAAATCCCGGCCTTCTGGTCCATAGAAACACAGCACCCCACATTCTTCCCGAGGAGTGGCTCAGCCTGGTGCTTCTAGGAAACAGGGGAGCAGGCCTGCAGGCAGCAAGGGGTTCTTGGATTCTTCTGGGAAGTTGCCTGTTCACTGAGACAAGAACATAGCATAGTTGCTACATAAAGACCTGTTTGGGACATGCAGGGAATGTGCCATGCAAGAAGTACAAGCTGGCCTTCAGCAGGATATGTGGCCTGTTGCTGTCACATTCTGGGGTGCCTCACGGGTTTTCCAGTGCTCAAATCTATGAGGCATTGGATTCACTTTGGATATTATATGATACGTTGGGGGAGAAAGGAAATTTATACCACGTAAAGAGGTTAGTAATATTTCTTTTCAAAAGGTTGGAGATTACTAACAAAAACAAAAAAATATCAAACTACTACATGTGCTACTATAGTTTTGTAAGAGCCATAAATATTTAGCATCTTCATTTGGTGTGGGAGAATTGTCTGTATTCTGTCAATCATGTTTTAAATAAACACTGATTGGCCAGGCAGGAAGTGTAGGTGGGTCAACCAGACAGGAAGGATAGGCGAGGCAAGGAGAACAGGAGAATTCTGGGAAGGAGGAAGCCCATTCCTCCGATTCCTGCCCAGACCACCAAAGAGGCAGGATGTGACCTACCCCTCAGAAAAAGGTACTGAGCCATGTGGCTAACACAGATAAGAACAATGGGTTAATATAAGTTACAAGAGTTAATAAGAAGCCTGAGCTNAAAAGGTACTGAGCCATGTGGCTAACACAGATAAGAACAATGGGTTAATATAAGTTACAAGAGTTAATAAGAAGCCTGAGCTAATGGGCCAATCAACTTCATAACTTATGGAGACCTCTGTGTGATTTTCTCTGGGACTAAATGGCTGGGGGACTGGGTGTGACAGAAACCTCAACAAGCAGCATGCCCTGATTTTACATTCATTTCTTCTCTAGCTGCTGTGATCCAATACTCTGATGAGAGTAGTTTAGGGAGGAAGGACTTATTAGGGCTCCAATGGGAAAGAGACGTGAGGCAGCAGGAGTTTGAAGCAACTGATCACATGCCATTCACCACTGGATGCGGAAAGAAGTGAATTATGCAGTTGACGCTCATTGCTTTTCTCCACTAGGATCTGAATAGGGAACTGTGCCACCTAAAGTGGGCGTTTTTCCTACCTCAGTGAACGCAATCAGCTGTGGTGGTGTACTTTAATCCCAACACTTGGGAGGCAGAGGCAGGAGGATTTCTGTGAGTTCAAGGCCAGCTTGGCTTATAGAGTGAGTTTCAGGACAGCCAGGGCTACGCGGAGAAACCCTGTCTCAAAAAAACAAGAAAACAAAACAAAACAATTTCCTCCTCAGGCATGCTCAAAGGCTTGTCTTTCAGCAATTCTAGATTCTGTCATGCTAACCATTATACTTAATAGACTCTAACATGATTTTTAGTTCATTTCCAGGTCCATTCATATAAATGACTATAGCTTACATGGATACATATAAATATGTGAGTATAACCTATATATAAAGTACATATGTCTTACACATAGATATTATGTATGTAGCTATAGTATGAATATAATAGCAATACATGTATAGTGTTTATAAATATATGTGTACAGATTTGTACATATAAATAGCACACCTATGTTATATGTTCGTATTATGTTTATAGAAGGCATGTATATTTTCCATTTATGTGTGTTCAAATGTATCTATGGAAATTTTACCCACTTATGAAGACAACATTGGAAACTAATAGTTAGATGTTAGAACATATTGTAAGTATGTAGCTGTATATACATACATAGCTAGATTATATATAAAGATGTGTAAATCTTTCTCCATATATGACAATACTGTGAGGTTCCTTCCCCCTCTTTGCCTGTATATCTGTATATAGTGTACACTCTTCTCTCCCTTTTCTTTCTTTTTTTTTTAATCATTGAGAAGTTCGGGAGGAGAGAGAAAGGGGGAAGAGAAAAAGAACATAACCAGATGGTCCTAAAGATGCATGAAGAAGGTCTGAAGATGGAGCTCAGTGATGGAGTGGTACCTAGCATCGGTGAAGTTCTGGGTTTTAGTCACAGCACCACCCAAGCAAGAAAGTCAGAACATTGGTATGAGAAGAATAAATGCTTAATCACAGTGATGCTCGTTTGGAATCCCAGATGTTTTGGATGAAAGCAAGTCATTTGAAAAGATCATTGTCACATGGAGGATGTGCTTTTTCTTGTAAATTTTTATTTCATTTTTATTTTATGTGTATGTTTTTTTTCATGTATGTTTGTGCATCACTTTCATGACATGTCCAAGATGGTCAGAAGAGGGCATTAGATACCCTAGGACTGGAGTTACAGAGTGTTGTGAGATGCTATGTGGGTGCTGGGATTCAAACCCAGAGCTTCTGCAAAATCACCAGATGTTCTTAATTGTTGAACCATTTCTCCAGCCCTCTTTTTTTGTTACTTTCTAAAACCAATAGTGTCTACTTCATGTTGAAAGCCATTAGAGCGAAAGCATTAGGAAGGAAGGTCCATTTAATATCAGAGTTGTCATTGACCTCCTGACTGCTTACTTAAAGTGTATAAATAATTTCAAGTGGAAAGAGTTGTCAGATGTGATTAAGATCACAGTCTCATATTTATGTAGCATACAGGTTGTCTGATGGCCATAAAAAGAAGTCAGGGTTCTCTGTAGTGAAGGGTCTCAGGAGCCTGTCCCCTGAACATGTCCTGCAGCAGGACCTCTGGAGCACAACATCATCTAAGAAGAACGTGCATGACTTCTCAGATCGCAGTCTCTGAGCAAAGACAGGAGACATGATTTGAAGATGGTCTGGATGTTCAGTTTCTGAAGTGAATTGCATTATTTCCTGTTACCTAAAAGCACTGGCATGTGTTCTGAGAAAAGAATAGTCTGGGGTCATTTAATTCAGTCATGAAACATCATTGAGCACCTTTAATATGTCAGAAGCTCTTCAAGGTTCAAGTCGGGAACCAGAAGCCCCTTCTCCANTGTGGAGACTGGCAATAACGCACAGAGCAAAGTCATTCTAAAAGGCAGCAGAACTCACCTCTGAAGCAGGGAAAGGGGGCAGAGAACCACTGATGGAGCCAAGTAGTGAGCACCATAGAGGATGGACATTCTCCACGGAAGGGCAAAGTCCATCATCCTATTGCCAATGAGCCTGCGCTGAGGACCCAAGGATGAGGAAGGTGGGGATAGCTCAGGAGTAACAGTTTTAAAAGAGCAGGGGGAGAGCTGCTTCTGCAGAGTGACTGGGAATGGAGAAAGCTCAGAAGAGAAATGTCTGTGTGTATACCAGGAGCCAAAGCAGAAATGACTAGTGTGTCCGGAAGGGATTTAGGAGAGAGGGGAGAACAGGATGGAAGGGGAAGAGGGAGTGGGAGAGAGGATGAGAGTTGATTATGTTAGATTTTATAATAATCAGAAATTTACTTTAATTTACCACTGTTACTCTTTTAGAAAGTAAGTGACATGATCAAATTTTGCTTAATAAGGTCTTTTTGATGGTATGTGAAAACTAGGGTAGAGTTTGGAGAAGATCACATGCAGAGACCATCATGGAGTTTCTGCAGGATAATTGGGGGAGAGGTGGCCATGGTGGCAGATAGGGCAGTGAAGGCTTAACATTTTGCCTTTTATGTGCCAAATGCTCTTTGATCGTTTGATTTTCTTGAGATAGGGTCATGCTAAGTAACCCACCTGGTCATGAACCTGATACCTTCTTGTCTCAGCCTCCCAAGTGCTGGAGTCAAAGGCCTGCACTTCTATGTCTAGTGTTTTTTGACATGCAACAACTCAGAGAATCCGAGTGTACACACAAGGAAGGCTCCATTATCCCCTCTTATGTTCTACCAATGAAGAAACTAGAGAAATGCTAAGCAGTTTGCTTTGCCCGAAGGTTTATCTGGGATCTGAAACTTTTGTGTCTGACTGTAAGTTTCACTTTGAGGATCTTGAGGTAGAGGAAAAGGTCTGGATAAGGATTGGTTAGTGGTGCCATCTTCCCCTAGGAGAAGACGGAGGTTTGTTTTTGCTTTTAGGAGATTATTAAATTAGAGATGTCACATGGAGATGCCCAAAGGGGTTAGAGATCTACTACTCTGAAGCTAGGTCAAGACTTGCAAAGGCACAGTTGGAGACATCAGTGTAGATTGTAACCGGAGCCAAGAATAGATGAAATTGCCCAGAGAAAGCATTTAAGGTCATTAGGGAAGCCAGCCCCACATCCCCAAGGGACATTGACATTTTAAGAGTGGGTATGAGAAAAGTTGCTTGAAAATGAGTCTGACAGGATGTGGCTAGAGTAGTCTAAAGTGATCAGGAGAATTTAAAGTCATAGAATTCAAGAGAGGGAATGCTTCCATTAAGAGAAGGTCTGCAGGCCAGGTCAAGCACTGCCCAGCAGGTCAGGACTGAGATGCTCTTATTATGCTTAGCAGCAATCCCTGAGATGATAAGCAGACGGGCATGGGAAATATGGACAAGGATGGTCCATTGACTCAAGAGGGGACAATAAGTGAGGTGGTTATGGGAAGCAAGTCTGTTTGACTTTAAAACTATAAGGACCATCTGTCTGTGGGGCTTAGGGGACGGCTCGGCTGATAAAGCCTTTTTGGCACAAGCATGAAGATCTGAGTTTGGAGGCCCAAGACTCAGGTAGAAAATCGGGTGTGGTGTCCTGCCCCTGTAATCCCAGTGCTGGAGAGGAAGACAGGAGAATCCCTGGGGCTTGCTGGCCAGCCAGTCTTCATGAATCAGTGGGCTCCACATTCACTGAGAGACACTATTTCAAAAAATAAGAAAGAAAGTGATAGAGGAAGGTACCTGACATGGACCTCTGGTGCCCACCCCCTTGAAAGCGTACATATGCATACCCTACCCCCCCACACACAAATGAAGAACCACGTATACGTATCTACGTAAGTGCTGCCACTGGTCAAGTCCTTCAGAAGATGTGTAAGAGGGAGCAGAGAGAAGGGAAGAAACAAAGCAAGTGGTTTTTGTAGATGGGATGGAATTCAGGGCGTAGGTAGAGGAGAGAGCTTTAGGAAGAAAGTATGTCCGCTGTGAGTGGATGAAAGTTTTCTGTAGGTTTGATGGTGTGAATATGTACATTTTTCATCAAAGGACTTCAAGGGAGAGGCTGTGGGGCAGTGTTTGAAGAGAGAGGATGAATATGTGAAATAACTAGAGGGGGTATTCCGAGAGTAGACTACAGAGAAGCCATGGTTGGCTGGCTGCACGAAGGCTCCACGCGAAGGACGATTACAGACATGTGGCAGCACCAGTCTCTAAGGCTGTCATTTGATCCCAAACAGAACTTGCAGCCCAGGTAGACAGAGAGATCAGAAAGCTTTGCTTGATACCAGCTGAGTTTTGAAGGTGTCTGGGAAGGTGGGGAGTAAAGATGATAGAACAAGAGAGCTGAGGGTCAGCAAGGGATGAGGTAAAAGGGTGGGCCACGGACCTCTGCCTCTGGGGAAAGTGGGAGAGGGCAGATTCATATACAGCCTCTCTGATGGCTTCCTTCACTCTCAGCAGCTTGCCCTGGGCTTTGTGTTTTCATTTGTAAGTGAGCATGTTGGCTAGATCCTGATTAACATCCTTTCCACTTCTCAAATTCCATGCTTCAATTTGGCCGAAGTTTAAGTACTCTCTGGATATGAGTGAGGGACGGAGCCAACTTCTTCTAGTTGCTAGGACTAAACAACCTTCGTTCTGCTGAGGAGGCAAATTCCATTGATCTTCCCAGACCATTGATAAAATTCTTTAATTTTTCTTACAATGATATGCAAAATGTGCAAAGCTCTGCCCAGAAATAAAAAATAGGCTTGTTGTAGCTGCCAGCAATCCCAACCCTCCGGGAAGTTTCCCAATCCGAATTTGGTTCAATCCAACTCAAAGCCAAATTACATTTCTGTCTGCTTTGCTTAAATTACTGTGGTAGCAGTTGTAGGAGATGCAGAGACAAGAGAATCTCAGCCTCTGTTCTCTTAGAGTTAAGCCAGAAGATGATGTCATAGTATGTGATAGAAATCTTTGTGTTCAAGGCAGGTAAGAAAGAAAAATTTCTTTTTCTATTTCCTTTAATAACCTAATGTCTGTTTTGAGCCCTACATTTTTACCAAATGGAAATAAGCTCACTAGTGGTCCCCTGCCACTTTGGTTGTTGTGGGTAATCCTAGGGACTAACATAATCTAAATGATTAGGAAGGTGCCTTCCTGACTCTGACCATCATGGTCAGCACTAACTGCTGGGCACCCCACCACATGTCGGGTGGCTTTACTTTACCAGCACATGCAGGCAGCCATGCTAGTGTACATACTAGTGTAGTCCCTTCAGGGTCTCCCCTTTGGGCTTTCTTGCTATTTTTAGCCTTTTCGAGTTGTATATTAATCAGTGTGCCTCTTTCTCTTAGGCTTAAACACACTACACATTGATTTTTTCTAATGAGGTTTTACTCCCACCCTAGGGTTGTAGCTAGAGCACAGGGGAAAATGCATCTTAGCGCTCTGCACTTGCCTGCATCTTTCCTTTCCATGTCTCACTTTTAGAGACTCTAGTTTGGGAGTGTGAACATGTGAGCTAGAGAGTCCTATCACAGATGATGTTCTCTGTCCTTTTGCCTTGCCATGAGCCATTTCTGCTGGTAGGAAGTGCCTCTTTCTCTTCTCAGCTCTCCCACACCCTTTCTTCTGTATCACACATGAAGTGAATAATTGCTTGGACATGGTGGAGAGGTCAAGGCAGGGAGTGATTTCCTGGGGAAGGAATGTGGAAGGGAAACGTGGACGTTGTGGCATCCAGATAGGAGCAGGGTGTTAAACGATGAACAGTCTTTGTGCTCTGCGGGTCAAAGTGTATGTAATGGTTGTTCTGTCTCTTTAAGAGACAAGCCACGCCCACTTCCTCCCCCATCAGCTGAGGCAGGCTGATCTTCAGCTTCTTCCTCTTGGGGAGGCATATTCGCTTCTGCCTCTTTCTTTGTTTCTCTGCTTCCCCCTTCTCTGTCTCTTTCTTCTCCTCTCTGTCTCTTTCTCTTCTCTCCTCCTCCTCCTCCTCTTCTTCTTCTTCTTCTTCTTCTTCTTCTTCTTCTTCTTCTTCTTCTTCTTCTTCT